>JAJONR010006665.1:0-47835 GCA_029582245.1 Solanum etuberosum | reverse complement strand
CCCCCCCCCCCCCCCCCCCCCCCCCCCCCCCCCCCCCCCCCCCCCCCCCCCCCCCCCCCCCAGTTGTTAGACCAAACATGTAAGCACCAATGCCTCAATTGTTAGAGTAATAATTAACATGCTAATTAGGTCAATGAATTTTTTTTCTTTACTATTATTGTATTATTTTGACACTTTGTAGCCTTCATGTCATCCGTTCCATCATGCAGATATTTTATCAATTTGCTTTTCTTAATTCTTCAAACATGATCTAAGAACTAATAATAATAAAACTAAATAAATTTATTGTACAATTTAGGACTTGGTTTCTCACCAGTCATACAAACAAATTAAAATAATAAAGAAACAAATTAATAAATTAAGTCATGAATTGTGGCAGCCATGTATAATGGATTGACAGGGAATTAATTATAATTAAAGAAAATCACAGCACTAAGACTTTTTGCTAGATTCTTGGCTATTTAAATTGAGAGGTGGTATATATTTATAATTAAGGTCAACGGTTTTTGTTGGCATCTAATTAATTTATACACCAACTATATAAACTTAAGTGAGATTATTTTTAATTAATGACTGAGATTTGATTTTATAATCCATGCTTTGAAATGTTCTCTAATTACAGCTTATTGTACAAATACTGAAAGACTATATTGGTCCAATTGCTCGAATGCTGACGACATTTATGATAATCCATCATAATAATATTCAGAAAGAACAGTGGCTCATTAAAGATGTCTAAACACACATTCAAGACATTTTAAATCACTAGACTATAACAACTTATTATGTCAAAGGTGTTCAAAATATGTTATTTAATCACTTCGTGTATCATTTTACTTGTATATGCGGTATTTTTTTCCTACGCCACTAAGAGAGAGATTAAGGGTGTGTTTGGTACGAAGGAAAATGTTTTTCTAAAAAATATTTTCTTGGAAAACAAGTGGATTTCTAACTTATTTTCTTATGTTTGGTTGGTGAGTTGAAAATATTTTTTAATGTTTGGTTAGTGAATGAAAAATATTTTTCAGAAATTATCTTTTATTTTTGGCTTGAGAATAAAAAATATTTCTAAAAAACATTTTTTTCTTAATTTTTTTTACTGAAATGGCCTGGGTGGGTTGGGGGGTAGGGGGTGGCATAAAAATGAAAAGATTTTAAATTTGAAATATTTACCAAAAACAACAATTTTTTTTTAAAAAAATTTAACGGGGATGGCCTAATTAATAGTAGTACTCCATATAGTTTGAAAAATAACAGTCAATATGTCATTGGCCATGTTTTTACGCTAATGTGAATTAGAAATCATATTTATTTTCCAGATATCCCAAATATAGACTGTATATTATACCCTCGCAATTATGGTTCAATCATCTTACTAAAAGGTACTCTCTCTCCGTTCTTTTTATATTGTTACATTTTTAGATTGCACTTGCATTAAGAAATTAAGTAGTTTTACCCTTCTACCGTTATTTAATGTTTTCTTAAGTCAACTTTTCAATAAATGATGAATATATGCTAGATTTCAAAAATAAAAATGCATTTGAATGACTATTTAAATTTTTGAGTTTATTTTTGGAGCCAAATTTTTTCACCACTTGATCTAAAATTTTAAAAAAATTTGTTAAAGCTTCAACTTTCAAGATTATTTTTTATTTTTTCTCCATCTTTTATTTTTAATTTGTTTGTTGAGATTTCTTTTTCAAAATATGATTTTATAGAATAGTGAATGGAGAGAGTAATTAATCAATGTATGAAGTACTCCAATGAATATTAATTACTTATTAGTTTTCCTAGGTTGGTCAAATATATATTTTCAAGACTAATTAACTACTCTATCAAGGGTATAATATGAAGAATATGATAATTTATGCATTGATTTTATGAAATGACAAGTATTATGGACCAACTATTTATAGAAAAGGATGACATATAAAAAGGAAAGGATAGAGAAATATATTTACGTGTGCATTTAGTATTTGCATCAAACTATATTATTTTATTATAATTAAATAAAAAGTTGAAACTATAATATGTATTAGTCAATTATGATTTAGTGATAAGGTTGTATATAAATGTATGTGTCTTATATTCATTGGATTGATATTGATACTATACGCGAATTAGCGAATAAGTTTTACCTTTTCAAAATATAATAAGTTTTTACTTACTTCTCGTAACTTGTTTAGACAAACTTCTAAAATTTACTTATTTTGAAAAATGTCTTTTAAAAGAAAATAAAAATTAATGAGAAGCCATTTGTGTTTGACCAAAAAAATTTAAAAGCACTTTTGAGCAACAATTAACGTTTGACCAAACTTTTTAAAAGTACTTGTAAATACATTTTTCTTAAAAGTATTTTTGTTAGAAAAACTATAGTTTTTTTTAGCTTTGCTACTCTTCCAAAAACTTGACAAAATACCTTATTTTTTTTAAATAAATAATTTTTGAAAGCAAATAAATATTTTTAACCCCTCAAGAACTTAACCAAACAAGCTATTAGTTATTGCTTATAAATAAGGAAAATTACCTAACTACACAATCTTGCCAAGCTAAGTCCGAAGTAACGCAATAGACATGTATACTTCAGATTAGTGGTCATTAAATTTAGAGAACAATATTAAACAATTAGTTATATTGAAAAAAAACTTAAATAATGATTAATTACCATTTACCAATTACGACTTCTATTTCATTAATAAAATAATCGTGATGAGCTGGAGGGTATACAATAATCCGGAAGTAAATTGTTAAGGTTTAAAAGCAACGAAGAGCCATGAGGGTAAACACATCACATTAACAAAATTCATAGAATACGAATCAAATTTTAGACGCGTATCTAAACTATATTTTAAACGGATATACAAGTCAAACTTCATATGTGTATACTGGAATTTTTAAAACTTTGAGACTCATACGTCTAAAGTTATTTTTGCAAGTTATATTAACTTTGACTATAACTTAAATATGAATTCTAAAACGTCTATATGTTCTCTAAGACAATGGGAAATTTATACCTTATCTATACCCCTAACGTTATTTCTTTCAAATTAATATTTCATATGTATTAATTTATATAATGCGTATGTTTGTCCCATAAAAAATAATGAGTATTTTATTATATTATATTATATGTAGAAACACTTTTAGATTTATTTTTAATTTGATAATTTATAACTACATCTATATGACTCTTTCAAAATCATATTTTCAAAAGTTTTTATCACTTAAATTTCATGCTCAATTAAAATGCATTATATAAATAGGGGGCATATTACTTGCACAAATACTAACTTTTTAAATACAATAACAATATATATACCCCAGTGAAATCTCATTAAGTGGGGGTCTGGGAGAGTAGAGTGTACACAGACTTTATCACTATCTCGTAGACGTAGAAAGGTTATTTCCGAAAGATACTCGATAAGATTAACATTTTAAATAATTAAAAATAATAAATAAAGGCATGATAGTCAAATCACGTAGTTTCTTAAGGGCGTGTAAACTAAAACGTAACAAATAAAGTGGTTTGGTGTGTATGAATTAATTAGGAGTTGATTAGTACTCCTTTCGTTCACTTTTACTTGTTCACTATACTAAAAATATTTGAAAAATCAAGAGATAATTCATTACTTAATTAGTTCCTCATTGGGCCTTATTATTAATAATAGTCATTTTCAAGATATTAAATTTATTATATTAAAAAGATGATATACTGATAATAAATGTGCCAACTCAATATTAGACAAAAAAAAAATGGATGGAAGAAATAGGTTTGTAGCTCATCCATTAATAAAGAAAAATAAAGTGAATGCCACGAATTTAATCGGACTCTAACGTGGATATGAGAAACCAAATAGAAAAATAAAACTCAAAGTGAATGCCATGAATTTGCACCAGTGATATATAGGTCAGAGTATTATGAGAAAGGGTCAATGCTCCTCATGATAGAAAAATTCATGATGCAGGCAGCTTCTCAAATAGTCAATGGACTTTAATGAATAGTAATATCTACAACTTGGACTTCAAATACCATGTTTGATAAAAAATATTCATACTCTACTAGGAATTGAACTTCATTTTCAAATATTGGCGTGGCTACAACGTGTTGCTTTTCTTTAATATTCATTTTCAACCTCTATCTAATTTTTCATAAATAAAGTTGACCACGATGTCTTAATTATTGGATTGATTTTACCCAAATTCATATCACTATTTAGATTTTGGCTTTATTTACAAAGTCTTGCAATAATATTCCTTGCTGAATTACCATGCATAACAGTTGACAACGTTAGATTTGACGGATATAATATTTGATCATATTATATTCAATCTTACAAATAAAACAAATATTGTGATACCTTACAAAGTTTTAAACATAGGCCTAAGGTTTCTCATAAAAAATTTCAGATTGTTCAAAAAATTCTGTAATTATTGAGTACTTGCGTAGAAGTACTACTACTAGTCCATATGCTTTAGTTTTTATGGTCCAACACTGTTCAAGCCCATAATCCCAATAATGTATTATGGTCCAACACTGTTCAAGCCCATAATCCCAATAATGTATTATGGTCCAACACTGTTCAAGCCCATAATCCCAATAATGTATTATGGTCCAATACTGTTCAAGCCCATAATCCCAATAATGTATTATGGTCCAACACTGTTCAAGCCCATAATCCCAATAATGTATTATGGTCCAACACTGTTCAAGCCCATAATCCCAATAATGTATTATGGTCCAACACTGTTCAAGCCCATAAATTAGTCTACAGATTATCATTTCAGGATTATAATGTCACGGTATTAGTATGCATATTAAACGACCACTAATAGCAAAATTTACATAAATATATCCTTTAACTATCTAGTTTATCAACACGTGTATACTCTTCAATTGAGTGTGTATATATATATATACACGCGCGCACTCCATGTGATAAAAACTACCTTGAAAATTAGGAATTCCCCTTTTAATTATTAATTATAATTGTTTTTTAGCTATTTAGTTTATAAAATATGTATATATTGCGTATTTTATATTATGATATAAGGGGCCATTTGGTAGAAAGATTAATAACTCAAGGATTAGTAATGCAGAGTTTATTTTTATCAAGTGTTTGGTTCATTGTTTCTCATCTCATCTTGTGTTTGAATTAAAACTCTATAAAAAACTTCTTTCAAAATATACCCTTGAATTATTATGTAATTGGGTCAAGGTAGATAATTGTTGGACAATATTATCTTTTTATGGTCTTCTAACTGACTAAGAGAAGAACAATTTTGTTATCGTGTTTGCTATTTTTTCACTTGAATTATTTAAGGGCAAATAATTGTCATCTTAATAAATTGATCACTCTCAAAATGTCAATTTTCAATTTAAAAAAGATAACTCATCTACTTTTAAAATCGAAAAACGGTAAACAATATTTAAATTGAAATAAACCATCTACATTTACACATAAAAATTGCAAGTTGTAGTTTTAATATGTATGCAATTTTATAAATAATTTGTAAGCTAATTTATTTAAATAAATTGACTAGTACAAATATAAAACATAAAATCAAGAAAATAAATAAAATAATTAAAATAATTTGAGGGATATTTTTATCTTTATATAGACTTATCCCATTGTATTATATCATATGTATTACTAATACCTCCAAATGGAAGGTATTAGTAATACATCCTATAATATCATGTAGGGTGGATCAGTTATACATAGGCCTAAACTCCTACCAAACATAATACTAAATAATATCATATATAATACATAGACTATTTCTCCTAATATTACCTACCAAACGACCCCCAAGTGTTTGATTTTAAAGTACATGTGATACATTCGAAAATGAGTTATATAATGGGGTTGCTTAATGTAATTCACCTTAAAATTAATTTAAATATTTTTCCATCAAATGAAATCTAAACACGTAACGTTCCTTCATAATCAATGCTTTCTAATTTTTTTTTTTTTAGAAAATAACAAATAAATAAAAAAACTAAAGACAAATTCAACGGTTCGAAGTGATTTACGCAACTACCTCTGACTCACTCACACGTGATTGTTTATTATTGGGAATTTGGAAATGAAACAGCGCACGCAAACAAACAAAACTGAGTCAGTCACACCTCAACTTTATCGTCCGTTTATTTTTACTTGTTATTTATTTTAAAAATAAAAATATGTTTTTTTAACTTACTTTCTCCATTTAAAATGAATGATATTTTTTCCCCACTATATTTAAAATAGAATGATTCATTTTCTTATTTAGCAATGCTTAAATTTCAGTTTTTCACGTGTCATAAGGTTAAAAGATATTTTGATATTTTTCATATAACTTTAATTTAGAACGAACCATAAGATTGAACTTTTTTTTCCTTTTTAAATTTCATACCAAATCAAACTAGTTCATTCTTTTTTAAACGGATAGATTATTATTTTAAGGCATAATACATAATATGCCTTTTAACTCGACCTTATTTTATATTTATGCCTCGAACTTTAGGTTTGCACAAATATATATACTTAAATTTGTATAAAATTGAACAATTAAACACACATGTCATACCTGACATTCTAAATGACAATTTGTGTGTAATATCTTCACACAGGACTCATGTGTCTACTTGTTTAACTTTATACAAATTTACGTGTCTATTTATACACTCCAAAGTTGGAGGACATATATATGAAATAAGACCAAGTTAAAAGAAGTATTTGTGGATTATGCTTATTTTCAATATATTAATTTCTTTTTATATTTTATTCAAGATATAATAGGAAACATCAAATATATTATATTCCCTATAAATCCTAAGTAGACAATTAAAGTGATTCCACATAGTATCTATAAATAAAAAAAATTCTTTTAAACCTAGGTAAAGTGCCATCCAAAAGTTTGGAACAGAATCATGTATCGACTTTCCGCATACAGGCAATTGAAGAATAGAGCTTCTTCTAATCATCTCAACTGGATCACTTTATTCAATTCTACAAGGTATTCTTACTGTTTATTCTCATCATTTCCAGTAACGAGAGTTCTCTAAAAATCTAGGTTTCATAATTTTACTTGTTCTGTTACATTAATACAAAGCGATCGCTATCTAATTTCAGTATAATTTTAGTTGTTCTGTTACAATAATGAACAATGGTGTTTTAAAGGAGTCATTTTTTCTTGGTTAAAATTGTTCTTTACAAAAATATGACTTTTTTCCTATTACAGGCGTCCAATGGGATGAGTTATAGTTTAGGATCACTGTTATTAAAAGCCATGGCTTTGTTGAGTAATTAAGAGATGCATCGGTTATATGTGCTTCAGACAATGAAGCCACAGTGTTCTAAACGAGAAATATGTTTATTTAATTCTCAATATTGAGGGGTTAGACTAATATTTGCATTATTACATGGATGCTGAGAAACGTTTGCAATTTGATTATTGTAATCTTTGATAAATTTTGTGCACAGGGTAGGATGTACGAAGAAATTTACCCTACCTTTGTGGGGTAGAGATGTTGTTTTCGATAACCTCTCAGCTTAGGCTTTTAAAAACACCATTTTGGAAATTATTATTTTAAGTTCTGTTCATTCCACTCTCCGCCTACTTTACGAGAGTATGTTACAATCCATTCGTTGTTAGTTGTTACTAAGGTTCATTATTATTTGATTAGTTTTAAAAGATATCGACCTACTACATATAATGTCCTCCATCTGGGCTTGAGACTAGCAATGTGTTGTGTGACTTCCTTTTTTCTTTTCTAAGCCAATTGTTTTAATAGAACCTGAAGTCCCTTCCATCTTTTTTAGTTAATGCTACTATTTTTGCACTATTAAGATTTTATTCCCTAAGGATTCAAAACGAATAATGTCGGTTTTTATAGCTCTTTCTTTCTGGAGATGATTTTTGATGCTACGGATGGATGAGTTCTTGTATCTGATTCTTTCTTTTTGTGCATCTACATTATCATGATATGAACTTGTTACCCGTGTAAATGCTGCTTTAACTAAGATTTTGTTTTCTACTAAAGTACGGCTCTGGATATTCTCAACCTGCTGTTTTGAGCTAATCAATTGACGTGTATGGACCAAGCATGCACGGTGTTGTTTTAGAGTCATTCACACATTGTGATTTAATCTTTCATAATGCAGATCAAACCATACTTTGTCTTTTGCTACAGTAAAAGCTGAAGAAGTATCAGGCTCTCAACCTGCTGAAGTTCACAACTTGGGTATGTACATGTACATAACAACTAGCTGCTGAAAATGGTCATTAATATGCAGTTTTCCAACGTTTGCCTAGGAATAGATGTGATATACTGTATAGACTTTAGAGAATTTAGAAAGTTTGAATGCTCTTAATCTCCCTGTATACCATATGCGTGTTAGCAATTGATAATTGAAGTAATACATCACTTCCGTACACCCTTTTTCTTTTTTCGACCAGATTCAAGTGTGTTTCTTAAATAAAAAAAAGAGAAGCTAGTTCTGGTCATGGTTCTAGTTTACTGCTACATCTAGTTGACTAGTGATTTTCATCCATCCAGTGCAGGGCAAGTGGACAAAATCTTCTAGTTGGAATACGATATTGGATCCCTTGAATGGGCAACCATTCATTAAAGTTGCAGAAGTAAATGAATCAGAATTGCAGGTATATAATTTGGATGCATCATAGTTCTTTACGCTGTATCTTTCCAGATGAGTGTTTCGACAGTAGAGGCTGTTACTCTGTACAGTTAACTTGTTACTTTAGGACCAACTCTAATTCGGTCGCATAAGGAATTTTCCCTTCTAGTATGAATTCTTTAACATCAAAGATTGTCATGGTTCTATAAGTCCTATTGTTGGGTGTGCAGCCGTTTGTGGAGAGCTTGTCCAAGTGCCCGAAACATGGTCTACATAATCCATTCAAAGCACCAGAAAGGTTTGTTTTTAATGTTTTGGTCTTTTTCTTGTTTTTTGTGAAGTTGTCTAGATGAACAGTGTATAGGGTGAGCATTTAATGTCTTTTGAATCTTTATCCAAAGGAAGAAATGATGACTTTAGAAAATTTATCGAGTGACACCATCTTTCGCAGGTACTTAATGTTAGGAGACGTATCTACAAAAGCAGCTCATGCGCTTGGCTTGCCTGAGGTAATATATATTCAACCAACGATGCTATTGTTCTCGTAACCTTTTTGACAAATAGTTTATGATATTCATAATTAATTCTTAAACTCTTAATGTTTTGCTTCTCTTGTTTTTCTTTTTTGGGTCTTACAGGTTTCTGATTTCTTTGCTAAGCTAATACAACGGGTGTCTCCTAAGAGTTACCAACAAGCTCTTATTGAAGTTCTTGTGACGCAGAAATTTCTGGAAAATTTCTGTGGTGATCAGGTAGATTCTAAAACTATTACCTCGTATGTTCAATGTTATACAGGGACTAGCTAAGAAAAAAATGTATTTTAAGTCATGGCGCAACAATTCAGCTGCATAGCTTTCACATCCATGTGATTTTTTGCTGCTTTATGTTATTTCAACAATTTTGTGTCTCCTCATTGGTTGTTTCTTTTTTCTTTTTTTCGCTGCTTAACTGTTAGTAGCTTATTTGACACTGAAATATTTGAAAGCTTAATAGATTTCAGGTTCAGGAACAAGGACTTATTTCACATGGGAATCATTTCTCCATTTTATTTAACATAACTGTCCCATCCAATGCTATTTATTTGGCAGGTTCGCTTTCTAGCTAGATCTTTTGCAGTACCAGGAAATCATCTGGGGCAGCAGAGCCATGGTTTCCGATGGCCTTATGGACCTGTAAGGCACCGTTCTTTCCATTGTTGACTATATTTTTGATGGAAAGTGTTAACAAAAAAGTCTTATGATGTAATCTTTTACGTTGAAACTGAGATCTGAAGGTAGTTCTGCAACTATAATCACTAGACTTGTCTGGAAAAAAAAATTCTTCACTATTTCAGAATGGTATAAAGTTGTGATATACATTGCTTTTGGCCATAGTGCTCATAGTGGAAATAATAACAACACATAAGTTGTTTCTTACGTTTCTCTGTTGTGACTTTCTTCTGTGATTGAACGATATTTTGTACGTCAATTATTAAAATTTCTCACACTACCTAATTTTAAACTTTATTTTGTAGGTGGCGGTTATTGCTCCCTTTAATTTTCCTTTGGAGATTCCATTGCTTCAGCTGATGGGAGCATTGTATATGGGAAATAAGCCGGTACTTAAAGTTGATAGCAAGGTAAGGTCGTGCAAATTTTTTTAGACTCTTTCCTATGCAAATTCACTTATTGGACAAGGCCCATGCCCCAGCTAAGAAACAAACTTGACTCTCATCTATCAAAGAACCAAAAATTGCAAATTGACTTTTACATACTCCTTTCCTTTTTGCCAAATTAACAAAAATGTGCAGAAAATTGGAAGATTTTTTTTTTTTTTTTTGATGACCGTGGTGTCCGCGCCAGCTTTTAGTTTTCTTTCTGTTAGTAACTCTAAAAAAAATTCCAATGTGCTTAGGTATGCATTGTTATGGAGCAAATGCTTCGACTGCTTCATGACTGTGGGTTACCTGTGGATGACGTGGATTTCATAAACTCAGATGGAAAGACAATGAACAAGCTACTTGTGGAGGTTAGTTTCTGAAATTAGACTCCTGTGGGCCACTTATGAACAAGAATTGGCAGATGAAAATTACAAATTTTAGTCCAAAAACTTCCCATCCTATTAAAATTTTATTGTCCTCATGTTATGTGCAATCAACCTTAGTTTCAACCAAGTTAAACTGATTCAGGAATCCCAAGAATAATTTAATCTATTTTCTTTGTTGAATTGTTGGCATTTCGCACTAATATGGAGTAATTAACTTTCTAGAGTCTATAATAATTGTCGGATTCTTTCTAACCAACTTTTCCAACTACCAAAGATAATATTCCTGACATAGTTCTCTTTCGTATTGTATTGTTAGGCAAAACCACGCATGACTCTCTTCACAGGTAGCTCAAGAGTGGCAGAGAAGTTAGCTGATGACCTAAGCGGTCGAGTCAAACTAGAAGATGCTGGATTCGACTGGAAGATCCTTGGGCCCGATGTCAATGAGGTTTACATTATCTGTTATCGACAGACTTTGTTGCATTTTGGAAAGGCTCTTTTCAAGTTTTTTTATTTACTCATTGTGATTGTTGGCTTTTGACAGGTGGATTACGTTGCATGGGTTTGTGACCAAGATGCATATGCATGTAGTGGTCAGAAGTGTTCAGCTGAATCAATATTGTTCATGCATGAGGTGTGCTTAGTCCTTCTATTTTCTTCATGGAAGTTAAATGTTTAGAGATAAAAATTCTCTGTGGTATATAAGCTTTGGAAAAAGTAAAGTAATATGGTTTCATGAAATTTCGTTCAAAGAACTCTCTTTTCTAACCATTTTTATTTTGGTGCAGAATTGGAGTAAAAGTTCTCTCTTAGACAAAATGACCGAGCTTGCTGCAAGAAGAAAGTTAGACGATTTAACTATTGGTCCTGTCCTTACAGTAAGAATACCTAATGCTAAGTGTTAATTTGGAGATTTTGTGTCCATCATTTGATGATCTAGAATCTAGATTCTGGAGTGCTAGAGTGACGATAGATACAATTTACTAGAAGTTTGAAAAGTATCGATACCTTGGATTTGAATCTATTTTGGATAGTCTTTTTGATGTTCAGAATATTATTCACTCAAACAAGTGTAGAAGTTTCCTCGGGAGTCTGTCTGAATATGTTAAATTTGGGACTCTGTGTGATATAAACAGAATATTCATATTAAAGGAGGAGCTCACCTTTTGTTAGCATGATTTCTGTATTTACTATACTTGCATTTCATTCTCCGTTATTTCTTTCTTGAATTAAGCATTCTTAGTAGTAGTACATTGTCAAGTAATGCTAACAATCTTGTCAGAACTTCCTGGCCATAATTGTTATGTCTTGCTCCTGCAGGTTACAACTGAAGCAATGCTGGACCATGCAAAGAAATTACTTCAGATACCTGGATCGAGATTGCTCTTCGGTGGTGAAGCCTTACAAAACCATTCGATCCCAAAAATTTATGGAGCCATTAAACCCACTGCTATTTTTGTACCACTTGAAGAAATACTCAAAGATGAACATTATCATCTCGTGACCAAAGAGATTTTTGGGCCACTCCAGGTAATTGAATATTCTGAATTAAATGTGAAGTTGGGTAATTTTCTCGCTGATCATCAAATCTTGCTGGTTTTTTTTCCTTCTAGGTTGTGACCGAGTACAAAGATAATCAGCTTCCACTGGTCCTGGACGCCCTTGAAAAGATGCATGCACATTTAACAGCTGCTGTGGTTTCAAATGACATATTGTTCCTGCAAGTAAGAAAATGTTCCCGTTACTATTGAAATATCTGTTGCTCTATATATGCAACTAGCAGAAAATATCTTGAATTCTTTCTCTAGAAAGCATCCAGAATTTGTACATAAACTTATTTTTTATACTTGATCGGATGAATCTAGAATAGAAAAGGCAATAACAGCACGAAAGATGCCAATGCCAAATCAGTTGTCGTTCCCTACTGAAGAAAAAATTTAGATTAAAACTGTTGAATTTTCTATTATGTCCCAAAAGTCAGTGTAGAAGGAGGGAAGAAGGGAAGGAAGGTGAGAAGAGAGGTGTAGTGTTCACTGTTTTTAACTGTTATTAACTCACATGAAGCATCTGTAGTAATGCTGTCTGCTATTTTACCTTACTGTAGAATTGAAGAGCCACAGAGAAGGGAAAGAGATGAAATTTTGCTAGTCTTGTATCTTTACCTTAAAGTTCAGGAAGATAAAAAAGTTCGGATAGTCCTAAATAGAATCAGGACACAGTACCGGAGAAAATCAAACTATATTGCTATACGTTATACTAGCCAGGGGTCCAGGGCTGAAACACCTCCATCAATTTTGTCTAATCTGCTGTTTAGATTAGTTTCTTTATTTAACATTAAGGCACGTTAAACAAAAGAGTTTGGATTCACAGATTGGGGAACTTAAGCCTTTATAATACATTTTGACTTATTGAATTGTTTGCATCATTTGGAGCTAAGAATTTAGCATCGAGTGATAACGATATTGTGGTTGAGAAAAGTTGCTATGCTTTATTGTTAAGATGACTGGCATTTGTGCCATGAAAAAGAAAAGCTGAGAGAAAAGAAAAACTAGAGAGTTGAAAAGCTTCATTAGCTATACCTATATGTACATGATTATGTAGTTATTTCAGCAATGTACCGCGGGTATTATCACAAATTAATCGTGTAAAATTGTCAAATCCCCTTTTCAGAAAGTAATTGGAAATTCAGTTAATGGAACCACTTATGCTGGATTGAGAGCAAGAACAACCGGGGCTCCACAGAATCACTGGTCAGCAACTTCTTCTTCATCATCTTTTATTTGTGATTGTAAATATTCCTATTTAGTTGATTAACTGTCCTAAACGATGCCCCTACTGTAGGTTTGGTCCTGCCGGGGACCCCAGAGGAGCCGGAATAGGTACTCCAGAAGCTATAAAACTTGTATGGTCTTGCCACAGAGAAATCATCTATGATGTTGGTCCCATGCCACTAGGATGGAAAATTCCTGCATCTACTTGAGGAACAACTGCTACCACTCAAAGCACTCGAGGATCGCGTTCAAAGAGCCTAACATTAGAGAGAATCCAGTTGAGGATAATGGAAGGATCAGCTTGGTTAACACAAAACCAATCAGAATGTTATTTGAGTGCTTATGTTTGTGCAAACATATGAGCGACCAGCTTATATATCTAATAAATAAGCTAGTTATTTTCACTTTTTGGAGAATATGCTCCCACTTGAATCTTGTTCTGTCCTCCTCCAGTTCTACTTCTTTCCATTCAAAAACGCCTCATGATCTACATAAAATGATGCCAGTATGTAACTATGGAGAAGGGAAATGGATGGTCTTTCATTGATTGTAGTGTGTAGATGAGCACGATATTAGTATCCTGTTTTGATCTATCGAAAACAACCTTCTTAGCCGAATTGAATTCTACATGAAATTACAAAAGTAACAAAAATAAAAATTGGCAATCAAACATAATATTGTTTTCAATCGTACAAATAATCAAGTTTAGGTGGTAAATGGTAATGATGCTCAAACTTTGAAGGGTCAATTCTATTGAAGTCTCAATTTATGTCCAACTCTATATTAGTAATAATTACTATATAAATAGAAATTATTATTTTTTATTTTTTATTATATTTATACAAGAGAAAAGAGATAAATATACTCTTCAACTTTATGATTTAGAGAAATATATCATAACTAAAAAAATAATGCATATATATCTTCACCGTGGTGCACTGAAGTATTAAAGAAAGGGTGAGATAATTTTTAAAACTAATTGATATTTTAAAAATTTAAAAACTAAAATTTAAGATTTTTTTTTTTTTAATTCAATAACCTATTTTCCCTACCCCATCCCCATTTTAAAAATAAATAAATAAAATAACAATATATATACTCACCACTTTTTAAAGATTTTTATAACATAAGTATATGTTCTCCTTTTCCCATAATACAATAGTACTACTTCTTTTGTTGTGAAGGGCTTCCCTGCCTTACCCTAGAGCCGCCGTTGCCTCCTCCGTTGTCCGCCGCCCTTCTTGAAGAGCCTGGTGTTATCTTTTTCTCCTCAGCCATTTCCTCTCTACAATCAAAGAAAGTATCCATTTTTTCTCAATGTCTTTGCTGGAAGTTATCACCAAAGCTTCCATTGAAAATTCTCCAACCACCTCCGATGGTGATTTCTCTATTGTTCTCAACTCCGAACCAGTTCTGCTTCAACTGAAACCTGAAAAGGAGGAGAGCAATGATATTTCGCTACTCAAGCGAGGAACTGGGTGGAGCCTTTTATCAACTGATGTTGAAGTGATTGAGTCAGGACAAAATTTCTTCAAAAAATTGAAGAAGATGATGAAAAACCCTAACACATTCAATAAAGATGAATTCTTTGAGGTATTGGTTTCCTATATGACGGGAATCTGGGATATATTTGGGATTTCAGTTCGTCCTGATAGGGTGGATGAGGGTAATATTGTAAAAATGATTGAAAAGCTGGGTAGTTTTATGGGTAGAGATGTCAAGAATTTGGTTTTGGAGGCTTGTGTTGTTTTAGAGACTTGGGAGATTTTGGAGAGTATGATTGTTAATGGGATTGTTGATCATTCAGGCATATCAAGTTTGATAAATAACCTAGTTGAAAAGAAGCAATCTTGGTTGGTTGTTTTGTGTGTAAAGCATGTATTAGATATTCAAACTTATGATATGATGTGTGTGTTGAAATATTTTCTTTCCCTTTCGAAAAATGGGGATAGTACTTTGATTAATGTGAGGAGGGAATGGGAGAGTCAAGCAATGTCTGCAATTGAGAAGGCCATGGATGTGAGCCTCGGTCCAGTCAGGATGGATATAGCTAGGGATGCTTCATTATTGCTTATGCTAGCACATGATGGGTTCTCAGTTTCTGAAATGTGTTTGCATTATTTGCTTGCTTCAAGGAATGTTGATGAAGTTATTTTGGGTGCTTGTATTAGTAAATTAACTGGTTCAGAGATAATGCTTTTGATTCGGTACTTGCAAAAGTGGTTGAATAAATATGAGAGGTTTCCTCAGGTGTGTCCTTGTCCTAAGGCACCATTTGAATTGGGGTTGAAGGCTTGTGAATGGGTTCCTTCACTCGAGGACATAGTCAAGTGCCTTGGTTTGGTTGTTGATGAGCATTTCTCCTCTTTGGTTTTACATAAAGAGTTTCACGAGGAATTGAAATCTTTAGAAGAAGTTGTCAATTCTTTAACTGCAGAAGCAAAAATATGTGGTATCTTGTCAAATGTGACCGAGGCATTGAAAAGCAAAACACAAAGGTTTGTGATTGAACTTGAAACTTGCTGTATTATCACTTATTTTTCTTGTTCTAATTTCTTCGTGGAATTAATTCTTAAATTTGATCTATGTTATCCCAAAGTTCATTTTTAGGAATGTCCTAAAGTAGGTTTAAGTATTAAACATATCCCTAAGTTCATTTTTCCAGGAGGATGTCCAATGGTCTGTATACATGTTTTTCTGTTCTTAAATTTGTTTAGCAGAACTCACATCACATAGTGTTAATACTGAAGATGGTAACACATTTATAGTTGTTGCTGCTAATATCCCTGTAAGCATCTGTTACACTTTATTAATAAAAAAAAATAACATGGTAAATATTGGATGTGGATTGTGGTCCATTCATAGGTATTGAATTGCTTGGAAAGGTAGTAAAATTGCTAATCTTTGGATGATGTGAACTTGACCATTCATAGACATTGAATAGCTCGGAAATATGGTAGAATTGCTAATCTTTGAGAACTTGACCATTCATAGATATTGAATAGCTTAGTGGTGAAATTGCTAATCTTTGGATGATGTGAACTTGAATCTGGAACCTTCCGTAGCCATATTGAATCACACAGATTAGTGAGTATGATAGAGATAGGGCATGCGTGCAATTCAAATGCAACCCAAAGTAAAGAGAACCACAATGGTATGTAATGTACTTGCACCTTAGGATTATTCATGTTTAATATCTTTATTAAGTCATTTGATGAAGCCCCAGGGTTTTGGTCTAGTGGTTAGAGCGCAATAAGTTATATGTGGATACTGTGGATTAGGTGCACGTCACAGGTGTGAACCCTTTTGCCAGCATAAAGTATGGTATTCAAGTGGAAAAGGGTAGAGGGGCGGGCCCACTATCTGTGAATTTGGAGCTGTGTGGCGATAGCGCTTGTGGATTTCTTGTTTATAAAAAAATTAAGTTATTTGATGAATTATAGGTTGTTGAGATAAAAATTATCCATCCTTCTAAGTATATAACATACTAGAGTACCTTAGAATTCCAATTTTCTTCCTTTCCAATTAATGGAGAGGAATTGCCTATGCCGGAGAGCCCCATTCTGCAATGTTAGACAACAACCAATCACTTTATGTAATCATACTTTCAAGACAACCAAGAATGAGATAGAAATCATCAAATATAATCTGGAACCACTATTGCTGGCAACTTAGATATGTCTGCTTACCTCTTGTATTACAGCCATCGTTATGTCTGTCGACATTCCTCTTATCAAATACCGCCATCTCCCCTTCCTCCCTCTGTGCTAACTCTTTTTTTGCCTGTGCTTCTTTGGAAGTACAACCAATATTTATTTGGCTACCATCAGGTAAAATGTCCTCCTGCGCGTCTCCGTATGTATTTATACACTTAGTCTAAACGAATAATATTGATGGAAGGTGATCAAATGGAAGATGAAACAGACTTGTGCTTTTGCAGTTGGGTTTGGTAATTAGGCTACTGTTGGTTTAGTCTCTTTCCCCTCTGTGGGAATGAAAACTGTGACTATTCACGTTATTATTGTATAGTAAGTTTATAGGTAATAGGATATTGACTGTTAATTTTTTCATGGCTATTTGTAGGTTGTGTGTTTGGGTAGATTTCCTTTCTTTCTCCTGTTGACAAGTTTATGCATTAGTTCAAATTAAATTCACTTTTGAAGTTCTCAATGCACTGAAGCTGAACTCTATTGACAATTCTATCTAGTTGTATGTATAAGTAATGTATCCCCTATTTATGCAAATAGGTATCCCGTCTTTCTGGTCATGCTAAAGATTTATTCCTTTGTGACTCGTCAATACATGAATAGGATAATCTTTTCCTTTCATTATCTTATTTTTACCCAATCATCCTTCCAAGGGGTCTAAGGATATTGACAAACAGTGAAGATAATGATGGATGAACTTGATTGCCTTCACACTGTTTAAATTAAGAAGCATAACTCTATTGTTCAATTCGTTTGGTTTGCAAGCTCTCGGAAGTTCTCTAGATAGAATGCAGTTCTTTGATACTCAAGTATGTTGCAGGCTGGCTGGCGATGTAGCATGAGGTTGATATCTCCTGGTTCAGTTTATGCTGAATATGCAGTTGGTGAGTCTGACAAGATCAACCGCGTCACATTCTATTGGACTAATGGGTGAATGAGATCTATGGTGTTGATTGCATTTGTTAAGAGTAAACTGATTTAGAGCTTCCATTCTCTTGGCTTTACAACACGAGACACAGAAAGAATGCAGATTTGTCTTTTCATTTATTTAAAGTATACGCGATTATATATTTATTGGGCAAGTGTCCAAGCCCATGTTTTCTGTACTCTAAGCTAGTTAAGAGTATATCACACTATTAGATTATGACTCTTTGGATATGGTTTTGATTAGTTTAAAAATAGCATTGAAAAAACTCTATAGAACAAACAGGCGTGCTTCCGTTTTGTCGTTTTGGAATGCAGTTGACATGGTGACAATTTGTAAACTAGTTTTTGCAGTAGATTTTAATTAACTTGGTCATTGCTAATCCTTTTCTTAATACCTGTGTTAATCCAAGCACCTTGAGTTTTTGGGGTGTTTAATATGACGGAGAACTGTACTAAACTCTTGCATAGTAAACAAACTTGGTTTAGGAATGAACCCAAAACAGTTTTTGAAATTTGCTTTTACACTTTCATGTAATTTTTGTTATCCTTTAACGAATTCTTTCCAAAAAATTCTTGCAACAATAATGGCTCCCCTAAATATTCTCTTTCGAATATTTGGATATAATAACGCAGATTGCGGTGAAACAGATGCACTAAAACAAGAATATTAAGAAGTTTACGTTGTAATTTTTTTTTGTCTTCCACTTATTCATATGATATGATATGAAAATTACCAATAAAAAAATCCATGAAAATTACGTAAACACCAGCCAATATCTCTGGATAAAACAGTAGACCAACAGTTGACCGTTAAAGAGGGAAAACGGTACCCCACTTTTCCCTCACTGTTTCTCATTCTCATTTCCTCTCCCTTCTACTTTTATTTAAACAAAAACTCAGAATATATTTTAAGTAAAGAGAAAAAAGAATGTGTTTACAAATATAGCTCTTTATATATAATTGAAATGAAAAATGGAAACTCTCAAAAATAGTTTCAGTTTCTTTGTAATTTTGTGCACACTAGTTTTTAGTATTGAGGCTAATATTGGAGAGTTTGATGAGGTGTGGAGGACTCGAGCCGCCCAAGCAAATAAAAATGCTAAAGAATCCTATAATCCTCATCCTGAAAAAGTTGCAGCTAATTTCAACAAACATGTACACAGGTATTTCCTCTCACATTTTTTGAACACCTTTTGCTGCTAGTTACGCTAGAAGCTTTCATTACGACGATGAGATTCAATAATCAATATATATATATATACACACACGTAAAAGGATTCACCTAAGCAAATTTTTTCATGGTACAGTCAACCCTCACATTTTCATCTTATTTTGATTTGAAGGTCGGAAGAAGGTAGCAATAGCACAAGAAGGGACTTGCACAAGTACAATGGTCCATGTGTGACTACTAACCCTATTGATCGTTGCTGGAGATGTGACCCACATTGGGCAAAAAATCGCCAGAAGCTAGCAGATTGTGTTCTTGGATTTGGCCACCATACAACTGGTGGCAAAGGTGGCAAAATCTACGTAGTAACTGATCCTGGGGACACCGATATGGTGAATCCTAAGCCAGGGACACTACGCCATGCAGTCATTCAGCCAGGGCCACTATGGATCATATTTGCACATCACATGGTCATTAGGCTTAACCAAGAACTTATCATGACAGGCGACAAAACAATTGATGCCAGAGGACAACAAGTGCATATTACTGGTGGTGCTAGTTTGATGTTACAGTACATAAACAATGTGATTATTCATGGTCTTCATATCCATGATATAAAGACTGGTAATGGTGGACTAATTAGAGACTCGATCAATCATTATGGTTTTCGAACAAAAAGTGATGGTGATGGTATTTCAATCTTTGGATCAACAAACATTTGGATTGATCATGTTTCCATGTCTAATTGTGATGATGGACTCATTGATGCTGTGCAGGCTTCAACTGCTATTACCATTTCCAACTGCCATTTCACCCACCATAATGATGTAAATTAGCTCCAAAACTGGATTAATGCTTAAATTCGATATACTGATAGCATTTTCTACCAGAGACTGCAAACAAACAGAATGTTTTAATATCTGCAATATGTTTTTGTTTAGGTTATGTTGTTTGGGGCAAGTGACAGCTACAAACAGGACGCAATCCTACAAATAACACTTGCTTTTAATCACTTTGGCCAAGGGCTGATCCAGAGGATGCCAAGAGTGAGATGGGGATTTGTTCATGCTGTCAACAATGACTATACTCACTGGATAATGTATGCCATTGGTGGAAGTCAACACCCTACCATCCTCAGCCAGGGCAATCGTTTCATCGCCCCGCCTAACCCTAACGCTAAAGAGGTAAACAAGATCAACAATATCTATAACCAACAAGGTTGCATCACAATCTTGTGTTTATGAAAAGAATGAACAAATCAAGAATACTACATGTGACTAACTCTTGTTGAAGATACATGCTCATTCTCATTTACCTTTTATTGTAGGTGACCAAAAGGGATTATTCACCTGAGAGTGTGTGGAAGAATTGGGTGTGGAGATCACAGGGAGATCTGATGATGAATGGAGCCTTCTTCGTGGAATCTGGAAATCGCAATCATAAATTCATGAAGGGTCCTGATATGATCCACCCCAGGCCAGGATCAGACGTGGGCAGGCTAACAAGATTTTCAGGCTCTTTGAACTGCATTGAGGGGAAGCCTTGTTAGAGCTTGTCTGCACCAAGTTACAAATAGAAATAGGACTTGAAACTATAGAAAGTCAGTTTGCTCCCTTTCTCCTCTCACATGCAATGCTGGTAAGTAGAAGGGGAGAATGAGTGTGAGCTAAGATGGAAAAACTTTTAGGTTTTTGATGCTCTGTGCTTCTGTAAATTCTTGACACAATGTCCTTTTTCCTTCTATCAATGTAAAGGTGACAAATCAAATAAAACTGCAATGTGAATTGATATAGCTATTTTTCATGATCACACATTAGGAACAACAAGGTGTTCTTGTAAAAGATAGATATTACTCTTCTACAACACAAACATGAAGGTTTTCTGTATTTTGTCACCAATATCCCTAGTTTTGGAATCAGATGTTCCACATAACAAAAAAAGTATTTACATCTGTACAAGGTAATCATTTATACAAATTTTCTACTTCATGTGTTATGTCAATGGAAGGGCATAATTGCTGGCTAAGGCAACTTCTGATTACATAAATATTGAACAAACAATAAGAATGAAAATTTGGGTGTTGATTTCTCTTGCATTTGGGTAACTAAAGCTGGAAGCTAAATTGTATATCTGATTTGCTATCAAAAGCTGAAGATAACTGTATTATATCATATGATTGACATACGTCATCTCTCCTTCAAGAAAATGTCATCTCACTAAATTGCCAAAAATGTTAATCAATCAGTGTAAGATCTGTAAAGAGTTGCTCACACAAAAATAATTAGAGTAGCTTGTAAGTTGCAAAATCAAAGTGATCAAACAAATGAATTATCCAAAACAATGAGTAAAATCATAAATATTTGGATTATTTTTGCATCCCCAAAATTGCATATGACAGGTTGATGATATTTGCATACAAAGAATGTGAAAAGATGGCAATATAATTTTCTCCCCCCACAAATTAATTTCAGAAACCACAATTGCTTTCAGAAAGAGAGGTGTAGACAAACTAAATATGATGCGGCAGGCATGACAAACCTTTCTGATTCTGATTGATAATCCTACTTTGTCCTCTAGTCAAAAGAGGTGCCTCAAGTTTCATCAATTTGGTGAACTGCAGGAGACGATAGAAAGTTGCAGCAGAAAAAAGATTATGTTGTCATTGCTGTCAGAGGGTAGAGGAGCTCTTCACACTCTAGATAATAAAAGACATGTCTAATAGCATAGAAAAGAATTATTAAGGATACCTGTGAAGTCTTTAGCTCTAGCTCTTCCCATTCTAGAGATGAATCACTTCCTTCCACTATCCCAGTTCCCGCATAAATTAATGCACCAAGACCCTAGTTATTACATTTCATCAGCATGCCATATATAAAATATGTATCACTGGAAAGCCTTATGCAGAAAGTAAACAAAATGATGCATTTTGTGCCTATATCCAATCTCAGATCTGTTGTAAGTGCCAAAGTCAAGTAAGACTGGACTCCTAAAAGGAATTCTAAAAATGAAGTCAGAAGCATATAAAATTGATTTCATAAATGTTATAAAAAAATTATTTGATGTTAATCTTATAAGATTTTGAATATATTAAATATGCGTGCAATAAAATTTGGATTAGAAATTAGTTAAGACATAAAATTAGTTTTTTCCCTAACATATGAAACAATAAACATGGAACTTATCTTTATTTTTGAGGTAAATGTAACTAAAAATATGAAACTTATCTAGTTTATTGATACTTAAAAATAAGATAAATTTGGACAGAAAACTAAATTATCATACAAGTTTTTATGTGGGTGAGCCTCTTTTTTTTTATCAGTAGACCTTAAGTCTTAAATAATTAGCCTCTCATAAAAATATTCATCATGTGCTTTTTAATTCTTATTTTTTTAAAATTCCAACAGCAAATTCTTACTATACTGTGGAGCACATGCATGCAAACTAGTTTTGCAAAGTTGCAAGAGATGTACTCTAGAATGAAGGTGAAGTGCTATGAAGTATTAACCTCACCTTTTCAACCAAAGCCGACCTTATTCCAACAGCAAATTCACTCTCTTCCCCTCCAAACCAACCAACAGGACCAGCATACATTCCTCGGTCAAACATTTCTGGGAAACATCAGCTGGTTAGAACTCATATACCAGAACACAAGGTTCAAGAAGCCATTGAGTTGATTATTCTGTCTGTATGAAGACATTGCATAAAATGATAATACTCTCTCACAGTTACGCATCAATTAAAGGCTTATTGTAATGACTAATCACAGCATTTCCAAGTACCAGTGTCCAGGTCTCATATGGAAGCCTAGGGTTGATACAGATAAGCATTTTGTAGTAAGAGGAATCTGGCTTTCCATAAGTGGGTTGCGATAATAAGTGGACAATGTGATCCTTTAGCTACAAGCCTACAATTTTCCATTCTTTTTTTTTATTCTCTCAACCAAGATAAGTAGCTATCTATCATTTTGGTGTGCACAAAGAGCTAGCTAGTTCAAGAATAGAGCCAAACATGCAAAGGTATACCAACTAGCACATACCAGTTTCTGAAATAAAAGCCCGTGCATCTTCTGTAGGATACCCACAAACTGCTGGAGTAGGGTGCACGGACGACAATATCTTAAACTGGAAAACTGTAGATGCTTAGTTTGGTGCTTTATAGAAGGAACAGAGGAAGCAATAAATTGACCTATACATATCATCAGCACATCTTTATGGATAATAGAGATTTAAAATTATAGTTTTTGCCAACTAAAGGGAGTGATTATGAACTAATTCAAGAAGAATGTTTGATGAAATACTAATAGATGCTTCATTCAGTTTTGGTTCACATAAAACATATGATCCACCTCAAGAACAATGAAAACCAACTCCACCTGTCCCAATCAGGGGGAATAACAAAAGTTTGAAGAAACCATTAACAAGGCTATCATGCAAACTTTCCCTGTCTACACTAAAGAGTCTCATAAGGCCCTGCATCAACTACAACTCGGTAAGTAATGAATGGGATAGAAGACGTTAAGACTTACCTCATCATCTTCAGCCTGGAGTTTCCCCCTCAATCGAGCGTAAAGATGCTGAACTCTTGTAAATTTTCTTATTGCTTTCTTTGGTTCAATTAAAACGCTTGAACACACAGCCTATGAAACGAAATAATGTTAAGAGAGGCTCCAACTAGTTTTATACAACATGAAGGGTTCCTGAGATGTCCTAAAAGTGGATTAGGAACTATAGAAATTCCAGTGCCAGAATAGTTCAAGTTTGACATGCAAATATTTTAGAAACGTCAATTAAATGTACGTGTCTCCGAACTAAAATGAACAAGTGCAATCCCCCAATTAGAGATCTCAAAAGTTCTATTTCCCTTATGAAATTTCTTAAGATTCTGTTCAGAAATCATTTAACCAAGCTTACCTCCAATCTTCTTCTTATGCACTCCCGCACTATAGCAAACTCATTATGGTCCTTAGCACTGTGAAAAAATATAAGAATATACTAAATAATACACCAATAAAAAAATAAGTATGATAATGACGTAGTGCTTTATTTATAGAACACAAAGCAGAAAGATGAACCTGGATAGTAAATCCTGTTCTATCTTGAGATCCAGAAGCTCTGATCCACCCCTAGCCCGTGTTCCAGCTAAAGCCTCACTACAAATGCTGAGGCGGTCCCGATGAAATAGCTGCTCTGGCTATTCAAAAAGAGCATAAGTAATAAATAAAATTATTCTAATTTCTATGTCCACACCGTTTCTAATAAGTGTACAAAAGATCCAGGTATTTTTGCTACCACAGCTAATAATTGGCACTTGAGAGATTCAAAAGTGAGCTTGATGCTTCGGATCAATAGAAGGTGGTGGGTATGGGTTCTGATTACTACAACTTTTAATAGATGATTCGTCACAAGAATCCAGCTGTCACCAGTACAAATAATCAGCCAGACTTGCCATCAGCAAATTGTGTATTTACTACAGTCGTAGTCAAAGCAAATTTTAAGAAAGCTCAGTTGTCAGAAATTTAATAAGTCTATTCTGAAATTCTTGAGCACATTAGGAATGGTTGTGATCAGGCTTAAAAATGGTTGCGGCCACTGGTCAGGAAATTTAACTTCATATCCTTTCAACATTAAAGGCGATACCTTTAGGATTTCATACAGGAACATTTTTAAAATTTAAGCATAATTAACATATTTCTTTTTTGACTTTACCAGATACACCATCACAGAAATTAATATTTTGGTCAAAATAACTCTTTATATATTAGATGATATAATGAAAGTTGCAATATATAACAATTCAAAAGTCTTCTTCTTCATGTGAAAATAATTTCATTTCACCTGGTTGATGCACCATAATCTATGGTAGCAACTACTTTGATAGAATGCGCACCAAAGAATTGATGTGATCTATCAATTGAAGAACATAAAACTGACTACATGGACTTCACCTTTTACATTGCTTCATGACACCATTTAGTTATTGAGAAAGCCTTCTGACTTACAGTGTTCCCAATGAATGCCGGCGAATGGGGAGGTTGCAAACAGAACTGATATGCATTTTCTCCTTCAACCTGCAAACTTAACCCTCTATATTTTATCAAAAGTAAGAGATAATATGCTAGTGAACTATTCAAAAAAATAAGGTGGGTAATGAACACCTTTAAGCAAGCCAGCCATGTTAGCGGATCAATATCTGCAGCTGTCACAACTCTGGTGCTACGAGCAAGTACCACCTGTTCCAAGAAAAGGTATGCACTTCAATACCACCTAGACTTACTTATTATGAATCTATATCTTAAAGTGTGCATCAAATTATCTCATTTTAGTTTGGCTACTTCTATAGTCCTCCATAACAAATAGGAGTACTTTATTTTACAGTAAAACAGCAATATTTTGGTAAAATATAAGGTCAAAGGTGAAGAGCATAAGTGATTAGAGAACAGAAGTGGTTGACAACCTTGATCAGTACGGGGTCATTTCTGCTTATTATTTGCAAAGCACGCTTAACCGCATGGTCCCAAGATGCTTTACCCGGCACATGAGTATTCGCGAGTATATGCGAATGAGGATTTTTCTTCTGTACTGTTATAAGAACGGAGGAAAGCTGCATTCATAAACATAGAGTTGAAAAGAACAGCTAATGAGGAAAGGAGAAAAATTAGAATAAAATAGAACAACCAAACCAAAATGATTAAATGAAGCGAGAAGGGGAGACCTGCCATATTGTGGCCTGAAGTGCATCTATTGCCCTCTGGTATGTCCATGAGGCAGCATTATCCCATGCAATAGTTGCAGCAATAATTGAACTTCCTTCAAGCTCATCAAACTCAACCTATCATTTAGCATCTAGCAATGGATGGATTATATTCAAGAGGCAATATGTCTTACAAAAAGACCCCAAGCAATGAAGAGATGAAAGTCGATTCATTTACCTGAGGAACCATGAAATAAAATGAGCCAAAAGCACTCCATTCAGAAGCTATATTGGCTGTTGCATCAAATCGGATTGCCCCATAAGCACGAATTAGTGGACATTTCTTGGAGAGGAACCTTTGGCAGAGATAAAACGATGCTATAGTTCAGAACATTAACAATGAGTTCAACTAAAGTCTTGTGCTAAAAATAGATCCAGATGATCCAATTCTTGCCCAAGTCTAAGCAAACCACCAACCCAAAGCTAGGGTACAAACAAAACAAAATTTGTGCATATTTGAGAAAGTGGGGGCAGGCATGAAATTACCTTCTTATAGCACGCCAATCGTCTAATGAGAAGGGACGTAAATGAGTAAAGAAGACAGCTGAACCGACACCAGCTACACTGACCAATTTAGAATGAGAAGAAGCTCCGTTGATGCACACTTCAGAAGCAACTCTTCGACCGGAGAAGAAGCAGCGAGGGAGGAGGAGATGGTTCTGCGCATGAAGCCACTCAAGTGCTTCAATCTGCTCTTCAATTGGCACCTTTTCAACATCATAAGAATTTTCACAAATTTGTTATCATTTTTTCAGATATCAAAATCAATATTCTCAAACAAAATTGTACATCATATGATCATAACAACTACTTCCTCCGTCTAATATTACATTATTTTTGTAATTAGTTCTTTCCTAAATGTGTTCCAAAAATTCTCAAACAAGTTTTTTTTGGAGGGTCTTGTGATTTCTTAAACACCCTCAAAAATGGAAAGTGATCAACACATTGTTACTATGCATGGTTAAAATGATTTTGAAACAAAATTATCATTAGTCCCAATTTATATGATTGTTGTTACTAACTATAAAATTTTATTTTAAAAAAAAGAAATAACTTAGTAAAAGAGAAATAAAAAAATAAGAACTTTCTTGATCGATTATGTGAGTAATCTAGGTCAAGATAAGAATGTCTATTCATTTTTACTTTAGAAAGGCGACCATGGGGTCTGATTTTGAAATTTATGTAAAATAATTATAAATATTTGTGCCAGTAAAATAACTCGGAATCAGTTTGGCCAAGTTCCTAAAATAAGGTTATTTGGAAAATTATTTTTGTTAGATATATTTTTTGAAAAAAGTTTATTGTTTAAAGATTAGCCCTTTGTATTTGGCTAATCAATAAGAATCACTTTTGTCTATATTAGATTAGCCGTTTATACTTGGTCAAAACTTTGAAAGTTATTTATTTTTTCCTCTCAAGAAGTTCTCACCTTTTTACTTCACTCGATAACTTGAACCCAAAGAATTACGGTTGAAGTTGGAGGATACTTACCATTGGACTATTTGAACAACTCCTCTTATCGGCTAAGATTCAGAGAATATTCACGGAGAAAAGCTCCCTTTTTAAATTTTCAAAAAACAATTTCTATTATTTCTTTAAAAATATTTTTTATTATTAAAAGCTTGGTCCAATACCAAAAAATCTAAAACAAGCATTTTCTTTTTTTAAAAAAAACATACTCTCGTCATTCAAAAATAAATGGTGTTTTAGCTTGGACACACCCCTTAAGAAACTCTTCATTCCTAGAAAGTAAAAAAGTATAATTTTTACTAACTTATCCTGTTTAAATAAGGGTAAAATTGGAAGAATTGTATTAATGTCTTCTTGATCGGGGGTAGATCTAGGCGATGGTGTTCATCCGAACCTCTCGGCAATAAAATACACTATATATATAAGGTACTCCTTCTACCCCAATTTATGTGGCATCTTTCGAATTTCGAGATTCAAACAAATCTATTTTTTACCGTAAATTTTTCATATATCTTTTAAATATTTAAAATTTTCAATCATTGTGACTTATAGTACTTTTACGTAGTTTCCGAATATATAAATTGTGTTTAAATTTTTCTAAAGATTCTATGCCTGAGTTCATGGTCAAAATTAGATTATTTGACTTTCGAGAAGCGAAAAGTGTCATATAAAATGAGATAGAAAAAATATTTTTTCTTTAAAATTTTAGTGTATATATGTAGATTTTAAATCTCCTAAACACTTTGTTGGGCGGTTTAAGAGGTTCAAGTTCATCTTGAGGTACCTAATTCAAATTCCGAACACTGTATTTTTATTTTTAAAATCATCTTCATAAAATTAAAGCACCTCTTACTTTTAAAGGGAGGAAATAGATAAGACTTTTATAAAATATGGGCTATTATTAGTAGAGTGAAGACAATTAATCATTTGGACTTTGGAAACAGTTTTTGGAGGTAGATAAGAATAAGATCAGGAATTCTCTAGGCTAATCTGAGCCAACCACGTGTCATATACACACGATAGATAACTTCTTACTTTTAGGCGCGAATTTGGATCAGATTCCTACTATAGGAATATCATAAGTATGCTTTATCGAGACGACGTTATTCGAATTTAGTTGGACTCCAATCCAACGTAGATATGGAATAGATGGAAAACCAAAAAAAAAGAAAAGAATTTGTTCCGTTCTCCTCTACTGCTTATGATGATGGATGCAGATAAACGTAAGTGATAAAATACCCAGATAAATTGGGGGATTTACCTCAAGGCGAATAATGCCGGAATTGTAAGGTGGAGGATCGGACTTAATCATATCGGAGATGGCAGAATTGAGACGTTTCATGGCAAATGCAGGGCTAGAAACTGCAGGCAAAGTTCGAGTTTCAACGGTTCCAATAGGAGCTCTTGAATCGCCTTGGCATCCATTCATCGACAATGAACAACATTGATTATATCTCTGTTTTAGTTTATTTACAAAATATTCAATAATTCGAAAGTTAGAAGATAAAGAAAAAACAGAGCACACAAATTGTAGAATCGATACATTATATCTTACTTGACTAGAAGAGTTGGAGAAGTGAACTGATTGCTTTCTATATAGAGGTGAAGACGAGAGCGAGCATTTCATGAGTGATGATGATTCAAGTTCCATGAATCTTACGGTGCAGTGCCTTACACCTACAGCCATTAAGATGGAAGTTGGGAATTGATATTGTTTAATTTGATTTAGTTTGAATGTAACCAACCATTTGTGTACATAAAATTAAACCCAATAAACAAGTATAGTCTTTATATACGCAAAAGTTGATTATTGGCCATGGATGATGTAAGAAATGGGCCACCACTACACATCTTAGCCGCTATAAAGTTGAATGCCAAGACCACAAATAGATGGGAGGAGTGAAAACTCTCTTGTTGTCTTGTGCCAACTCATCTCTTCCTCTACTTTATAATCTCTTTGTCCGCGTTTACTTGTCCACCAAACACTCGTTAAATTTACTAAAATTATTTCTCAAAATATTGAATTTAATATATTCCAAGAGTGTGTTTTTATAGTAAACTTAACATTTTATTACTTCTTCTGTCTACTTTTAATTGTCATATTACGTTTTTCGAAAATCAATTTGAGTAATTTTCAAAGTTAAATTAGATTACATTCATTCGATATTTTAAACAAAAAAAAAATAGATATTCAAAAACTATACGAAAAGTACTATAAATTCCAATTTTTTGCATATTAATATGATGAAAAAATATATCATAAAATATCAATCAAAATTACTATCGATTTACTCTAAAAAAATGAAACTATGACAATTAAGAGTGAACGGATATAGTAATTACTTTCTATGTATGTCAAGTCAAACATAAACAAATAAAAATACGAGTTAAAACATCTTTTTAAGGCTCCGTATAAAACTATTTAGTTGGTAGTGTAAAATGTAAATACAGAGTGCGTGCACGTATAAGGTTTTACTATTAGACAAAACACTTTCAAATTCCCGTAGGCTCATGCGGCCCTTTAAGAAAATTCATGTAAATGTTGCCATTGATAACCCAAATAGAGAAACCATATCTTTAATTTTTCAATGAACCACTTTTGCCATTGATAACCTTCATAACCAAAATTTCCAGTAGTACAGATTCAATGGACCCATAGCATAGCCCTCCATTCAAGGCCACCAACAACCTATTTTGCTACACGAATTACACTATGTTACAATACAAATAGCTAAACCCTCCCCAGCATACAAAACCGGGCAGTCATCCTCTATGGCAAGGATTAGCAAAACATACAAAATTGCTAATATGCAATTTTAAACCTCTATATACAGATGCACTATTCATCTTCAGCATTAAGCCCAAATATCCGCTGCCGCCTCTTGTCAGAACCAGTTATGGAGGACTCGAAAACAGCCCTAAATGACTCGTGCTCTGCTAGTAATCTCTCTTGAAATATGTTCTGCCTCTTTGGTTCACCATTATGTCGAGTTGACGTCAACTTCTCTTCATCAGGCAAGGGGTTCGACTTCTGAAAATGACAAAACAATAAGGCAAGCTTATCATATGGGTTCCAAGTACACGGAATAAAGAGAGATAAGAATGTGTTTACAAATATAGCTACCTATAATTGAAAAATGGAAACTCTCAAAAATAGGTTGAGTTTCTTTGCAATTTTGTGCACACTAGTTTTAGTATTGAGGCTAATATTGGAGAGTTTGATGAGGTGTGGAGGACTCGTGCCACCCAAGCAAATAAAAATGCTAAAGAATCCTATAATCCTCATCCTGAAAAGTTGCAGCTAATCTCAACAAACATGTTCACAGGTATGTCCTTTTTCCTTCTATCAATGTAAAATGAAAAATCAAATAAACCTGCAATTTGAATTGATATAGCTATTTTCATGATACTTGGACATTCACACAAAAGGATGCTTTTACCACTGAAACAACAAGGTGTTCTTGTAAAAGATAGAAATTAAATTACTCATTTCTGCAACACAAGCGTGAAGGTTTACTGTATTCAGTCACCAATATCACTAGTTTTGGAATCAGATGGAGCACATACCAAAAAAGTATAAACATCTGTACAAGGTAATCATTTATACAAATTTTCTACTTCTTGTGCTATGTCAGTGGAAGGGCATAATTACTTGCTAGGGCAACAACTAATTACATAAATATTGAATGAAAATCCGGGTGTTGATTTTTCTTGCATTTGGGTAACTAAAAATGGAAGCTAAATCGCATATCTGATTTGCTATCAAAAGCTGAAGATAACGGTGTTATATCATATGATTGACGTATGTCATCTCTTCTCCAAGAAAATGCCATCTCACTAAATTGCCAAAAATGTTGACCAATCAGTGTAAGATGCTCACACAAAAGAAAATTAGAGAAGTAGCTCGTAAGTTGCAAAAGCAAAGTGATCCAACAAATAAATTATCCAAAAGAATTAGTAAAATCATAAATAGTGGGATTATATTTGCATCCCCAAAATTACATCCAAAATAGCTAATACATAGTGTCAAAGTATGCATTCTCATAACATTAACATTAGATTTCCTAGCATAAATAGTCGCATTCTGCTTCTGCTTTTACTGAAAGGTATAGATCATGTCAAGAACTGTTGTTGAAATTGAGAAAGCTACAGCCGGATTCTACTTCGATCTTAAATATCAGCTTTATTGAATCAAAAGTTACTTATTGAGTACTTGGGCTATACAGCCAAACATCTCTATAATGACCATTTGTTAAAATGACATTTCATTGTAACGGCCTGATTTTCTCCTAAACTGATTTTTCATGTTATATTTTACTTCTCTATAACAACAATGACATTCGTTATAGCTATAAAAATATGGCACCTGACCTAACTCAACCCCAAAAGTTAGTTCATGAGGCGAGGATTGCCCAAGTCCACATAAGCAGACAATTTGTCAATTCCCCAACCAACGTGGGACTTTGACCCACTCTAATACCAACTAGAGCGTGGACCAAGAGCCCAAATAGGAATGAACCTAGCTCTGATACCATGTAAAAATATGGCACCTGAGCCTAATTTAACCCCAAAAGCTAGCTCATGAGGGGAGGATTGCCCAAGTCCATATAAGTAAACCATCAGTCTATTCCCCAACTAACGTGGGACTTTGACCCACTCTAACAATAACAGTGCACTCTTTGTAAAATTACCCCTCTATAACAGTCATACTCAAATACTGTGTAATACTCCCTCCGTTTAAAAAAGAATGACCTCATTTCCTTTTTAGTCTGTTTAAAAAAGAATGACCCCTTTTCTTTTTTGGCAACACTTTAACTTCAACTTTTCACATGGCATGTTTAAGGCCACAAGATTAAAGGGCATTTTGGTACATTTGACATAACTTTAATTTAGAACCACAAAATTTAAAAGACTTCTTTCTTTTCTTAAACTCCGTTCCAAGTCAAACTAGGACATTCTTTTTGAAACAGAGGGAGTAATATTTTGTAAGAAATATATTACGTATAAAACAAATATTAAAATATTTATGGTTATCATCGATAGTGTTGCACATAGTAAATTTCAAGTACGAATATCTAAAAGGAAAAAAAATGTTGTATATGGTACCCATCAGTTAGGGTCAAAACTTCACGAGGAAATGCTATTAATGTTCGCTTTTTTTTACATTCATCCTCTTTCTATTATTTTGGTTAAATTAGGGTAACAAATACATTACTTCTTCTTGGCACACAAAATCATTAAACTAATTTTTTGCATAATTTTATTTATAACACCTAAATGAAATTTAAACATCAACAGTTAGTGTGTGTGGGTATATATATATAACATCACCTCACTATAGTTGTCATGAAATATTCAAACAAAAGTTGCCAATATAGAGAGGTTTGACTGTATCTCATATATTCCATCTGCTACCTCCTTTCCATTTTAAGTTGCACCATTTCCAAAAAGATTGACACCTTTCTATATTAGGAAAATGTTTATTTTTTATATTCCCATATTTCTTTAGTGACATGCTCTTATAGGAATCAAGAGTGCATACTGAAGACTACTATATACCGGCGATTAAGATCTCAGCCCATTAAGTGCATTTGTTTTTATTAAGATTCAACCACTTGACCTGAATAGATCTCAATCAGATATGGTAGAGAGTCTGAAAATCATTCAGACCCTTTTCTTGCTCTTTTATTTTTTAAATGTTATTTTTCTAATTACTATGGTATTTAACTTCTCGTTCTTCTCCAATCTTATCTACCCATAGAATTCTCATCCATGGCGAATGATTTCTATCTTAATCTATCCTCACCCCTTCATTGTCGAATCAATAATCTAAACCAATCATAGCAAGATCTGCCAAATGAAAGTTGCCGCAATTACCCGTTCCCAATTTCTAATATTAACTTATCTCTATTCCTGTAGAAGTCAAATATTTTCTGGGAGCAACCATATGCTGCAGAAGCCACGTCAGAAATACTGAAACTTTACAACTTTCTGAACCCAAACCAGAAGAACAAACAAAGAGGAAAAAAAACCATGAACCCTAATCACTAAAGGCCTTCTGCAGCAGAATCCTAAAGAATCAATTTCTTTTTTTTTCTTCGAAATTTGAGTTTTGGAGATTAGAAAAGGATTTCAATGGAGCTTTGGAAGTTCAAATTTGCTGGTGAGATATACAAGGGTTACGACAGCGGGGAGTCTATGATCCTATATCGCCGTCTCGGAGCCTATGAGTCAAAGTTAAAATTCTATTTTTTTCCTATCATGTTCATTATTAATTTTGAAACGAAACAAATTTATGCTCATTCAAATGTTAAGAACAAACGGTCATAATTATTTATATTCAGATATAGAGATAACATCTTAATAATTAGATGTATATTTAGATTCAGACGTCTTAATAAAAACAAATGACCCAACGGTACTTTTGGTATGTTATAAGTATTTAAAACTGTCTCTTGTTTAACACTATCATATAACATGACTGATGGGAGTATATTTTATTAGATTTCAACACATGACAATCTCCTTGTCAAAAATACCTCAGATATAGAGGTTCTTTAGTATTATTCTACTCACGCAAAATAGTTATTCAGGAAAAAACAGCACAAACAGAAACTGATTACCACCCAAGAGAGTAAGAATTGGTCTGCATAACCTTATCTAATGCTAGAACTGCTATATGGGGCAAAAGCCTAATAATCTAGAAGTGTACACATAAATAGATTAAAAGACACATAAAATCCTGCCTATAACAGGCTGATGATATTTGCATACAAACAACAACAACAACAACAAATATAATTTTCTCTTTCTCCCACCTAATTTCAGAAACCACAATTGCTTTCAGAAAGAGAGGAGTAGACAAACTAAATAAGATGCAGCAGGCATGAAAAACCTTTCTCATTCTGATTGATAATCCTACTTTGTCCTCTAGTCAAAAGAGGTGCCTCAAGTTTCATCAATTTGGTGAACTGCAGGAGATGACAGAAAGATGCTGCGGAAAAAAAGATTATGTCGTCATTCCTATCAGAGGGTAGAAGAGCTCTTCACACACTAGATAACAAAAGGCATGTTTAATAGCATAGGAAGGAATTATTAAGGATACCTGTGAAGTCTTCAGCTCTAGCTCTTCCCATTCCAGAGATGAATCACTTCCTTCCACTATCCCAGTTCCCGCATAAATTAATGCACCAAGACCCTAGTTATTACATTTTATCAGCATGCCATATATAAAAAAATGTATCACTGGAATGCCCTATGCAGAAAGTAAACAAAATGATGCATTTTCACATTTTGTGCCTATAAACTGGATTCCTAAAAGGAATTCTAAAATGAAGTCAGAAGCATTTAAAATTGATTCCATAAATGTTTAAAAAAATTGCAACAGTATTGACCGCAGTCATAGAATTCTAAAATGTAAGAGAAATATAACAATGTCAAAATAAAGGACAAAATGCATATAGACCAAGTTAAATGATGATGATAAATAGAAATTCTGAACGCAAAAAACAAAATTCAAGACAAGTTGCTTACTGAAAATCCAGTGACTTTAAGTAATACATGCATTACAGTGGTGTTTAAAGGTAAGAGCTTACTTGATTCGGGGGTAAACAAAAGATACCAAAACTTGATTGTTAGATCCATTAAATACTGACATTTCACATTAATGTAGCATAGACGTAATTAAAAGATAAATCAACTATAATATATATTAGAAAATAAAATTAAGTAAAAGAACATATGAAATAAGTAATAGATGTTGGAAGCTAATCAAAGAACACAAAATGCACTCTAGTTCGAACCTAATCAAAAGATATAACAAACACTAATCAGTTTGCTTTTAAACTTGATTTATAAGCTATAGAATAAGTGAAGTTGTTATTCAATGAAAAAACTATCTTGCATTGATACGAAATATAAAAAAAGTATAAAGAACTTCATAGTTCATACACAACAAAAGGACACGTCAATTGTAAAAGTTGAAATTTGAACTACATTATTAAGTGAAAAGCAACAATACAAAGACCATACTTCATCATATAATACTTAAATTTGACTTAATTTTCACCGAAAGTTTTACATAATATGGAGTGGTGTATTATATGTGATGCATGTAAAATATAGAGGATTCATACCAAAGTAATTTCAGAGTAACCCCAACGAGAATTTTAATAATTTGAAGAATCTATATATCTGCTACACGTAATATACAAAAAAATTACCCCTTTGTTAAAAAACATTTATTCTCTATTTTTCCATTAGATTGCACAAAGAAAATAAATCGAAAAATCTATATTTTTCTCAAAACACTCTCCTGAATAAAATAAAAGCTCTTTTGGGGCTTGTTTGTTTTGAACTATGTTTACTAAATGATGACTACTTGATAATTTATTGGAAATACATGTAATTTCAATTATCAATTAATTAAAAATTAGTTTAATCAAAATCAAGTAAAAATAATCCAAGAAGCAAGTCCTAACAAGCATAAACATAAAGTTTTCTTATGTCAGACTCCACAAAAAAGTTGTTTTAATTTGACGTAACCTTTAAATCCATTCTATTTCTTTTTGAAAACCAAAAGACTATACGCTTTTCATAAGTTCCCAATCATTTATGACATAAATTTGGATTTGAAATTATTTATGACATAAAATTGTTTTTTCCCCCAACATATTAAACAATAAACATGGAACTTATCTCTTTTTCTATTTTGAGGTAAAGGAAACTAAAAATATGGAACTTATCTATTATTATTGACACTAAATAATAAAATAAATTTGGACAGAAAACTAAATTATCATACAAGTTTTTACGTAGATGAGTCTCTTTTTTTTTATCAGTAGACGTTATGTCTTTAAATAATTAGCCTCGCATAAAAAAAATACATCATGCGCTTTTTAATACTTATTTTTTTAATTCCAACAGGAAATTATTATTATGTGTGAAGCACATGCATGCAAACTAGTTTTGCAAAGTTGCAGGAGATGTACTCTAGAATGAAGGTGAAGAGCTATGAAGTATTAACGTCACCTTTTCAACCAAAGCTGACCTTATTCCAACAGCAAATTCACTCTCTTCCCCTCCAAACCAACCAACAGGACCAGCATACATTCCTCGGTCAAACATTTCTGGAAAACACCAGCTGGTTAGAAATCATATACCAGAATGCAAGGTTCAAGAGGCCATTGAGTTGATTCTCAAAGGATTGTTAAATTCTTTTTATGAAAAAAGGTAATAGAATTGTTGAATTCCTCTGTTTGTATTAAAGCATCGCATAAAATAATAATACTCTCTCACAGTTACGCATCAATTAAAGGCTCATTGTAATGACTAATCACAGCATTTCCAAGCACCAGCATACAGGCCTCATATGGAAGCCTAAGGTTGATACAGATAAGCATTTTGTAGCAAGAGGAAACTGGCTTTCCATAGGTGGGTTGAGATAATAACTGGACATTGTGACCCTTTTAACAACAAGCCAACAATTTTCCATTCTGTTGTCTTTCTGTTCTCTGAACCAAGATAAGTAGCTATCTATCATTTTGTGGTGCAAAAAGAGCTAGTTCTAGAATAGAGTCATCAAAAATGCAAAAGGTGGAGTATTTGTGGCTTAGGTCGCAGGTTCAAGCGACACACCATGCAAAACGAAGTCCGGTATTTAAGTGGAGAAGGGTAGAGGGGCGGGCCCATTATCCACCGAGTTTAGAAGGCTGTGATTGGTCCAAAGGGCGGGTCACAGATGGATTTCTCAGTTATCAAAAAAAATAAAATGCAAAGGTATACCAACTAGCACATACTAGTTTCTGAAATAAAAGCCCGTGCATCTTCTGTAGGATACCCACAAACTGCTGGAGTAGGGTGCATGGACGACAAAATCTTAAACTAGAAAACTGTAGATGCTTAGTGTGGTGCTTTATAAAAGGAAAAGAGGAAGCAATAAATTGATCTATACATATCATCAACACATCTTTATGGATAATAGAAATTCAAACTTGTAGTTTTTGCCAACTAGGGGAAGTGATTATGAACTAATTCAGGAAGAATGTTTGATGAAATACCAATAGATGCTTCATTCAGTTTTAGTTCTCATAAAACATACGATCCACCTCAAGAACAAGGAAAACCCACTCTACCTGTCCCAATCAGGGAAAATAACAAAAGTTTGAAGAAACCATAAACAAGGCTATCATGCAAACTTTCCCTGTCTACACTAAGGGGTCGTTTGGTAGAGTGTATTAGTAATGCTTGCATTAGCAATGCATGTATTAGTTATGCTTGCATTAATTATACATAGATTATTTTTATGCATTGTTTGGTTTGATGCATTAAAAATAGAATGCATTGCATAAAAAAATTATTTACAAAGATACCCTTCACTATTATTATGGTGGAAAAGATATAAAAAAAAGTATTGAAGGGCAATTGGGTCTTTAATTGAGTTAATGCATGCATTAAAACCATTGCATTGCTAATACCTAGAAATCCATGGTATTAGCAATACACACCTTAATACACAATAGAGTGTATAACTAATGCAAGCATTAGTTATACATAGGTTGGAAAAGAGTACCAAACAAGGTACTTGTAATACACAAGGCTAATGCATGCATTATTTTTCTTAATACACTCTACCAAACGACCCCTAAAGAGTCTTGTAAGGCCCTGCATCAACTACAACTCGGTAAGTAATGGATGGAATAGAAGGCGTTAAGACATACCTCATCATCTTCAGCCTGGAGTCTCCCCCTCAATTGAGCGTTAAGATGCTGAACTCTTCGAAATTTTCTTACTGCTTTCTTTGGTTCAATTAAAACGCTTGAACACACAGCCTATGAAATGAAATAATGTTAAAAGAGACTCCAGCTAGATTTATACAACATGAAGGGTTCCTGAGATGTCCTAAAGGTGGATTGGGGACTACAGAAATTCCAATGTTGGAATAGTTCAAGTTTGACATACAAAATTTTCAAAAATGTCAAAGCAAATGTACATGTCACCGAACTAAAATGAACAAGTGCAATCCCCCGGTTAGATATCTCAGAAGTTCTATTTCCCATATCAAATGTTCTAAGGATTCTGTTCAGAAACCATTTAACCAAGTTTACCTCCAATCTTCTTCTTATCCACTCCCGTACTATAGCAAACTCATTATGGTCCTTAGCACTGTGGAAGAATCAATAATACACCAATGAAAAACAATAAGGGTTCGTTTGGTAGAGTGTATAAAAATAATGCTAAATAGAGTGTATTAGTAATGCTTGCATTAGCAATGCATGTATTGGTTATGCTTGCATAATTTATACATAGATTATTTTTATGCATTGTTTGGTTTAATGCATTAAAAATAGAATGTATTGCATTAAAAAAATTATTTACAAAGATACCTTTCACTATTATGGTGGAAAATATATAAAAAAGGTATTGAGGGGCAATTGGGTCTTTAATTGAGTTAATGCATGCATTAAAACCATTGCATTGCTAGTACCTAGAAATCCATGGTTTTAGCAATACACAATAGACTGTATAACTAATGCAAGCATTAGTTATACATAGGTTGGAAAAGAGTACCAAACAAGGTACTAGTAATACACAAGGCTAATGCATGCATTATGTTTTTTAATACACTCTACCAAACGACCCCTAAGTATGATAATGACATAATGTGTTTTATTTATAGAACACAAAGAAGAAAGATGAACCTGGATAGTAAATCCTGTTGTATCTTAAGATCTAGAAGCTCTGATCCACCCCTAGCCTGTGTTCCAGCTAGAGCCTCAGTAGAAATGCTGAGGCGGTCCCGATGAAATAGCTGCTCTGGCTATTCAAAAAAGCATAAGTAATAAATAAAACTATTCCATCTCCTCGCCATTTCTAACAAGTGTATAAAAAATCCAGGTATTTTGCTACCACGGCTAATAATTGGCCCTTGAAAGATTCAAAATTGAGTTTGATGCTTCGGATCAATAGAAGGTGGTGGGTATGGGTTCTCATTACTACAACTTTTATAGATGGAGCAAGAAATTCGTCACAGGAATCTAGTTGTCACCAGTACAAATGTCTTGCTAATCAGCTAGCCATCAGCAAATTGTGTAATTACTAGTATTGTAATCACAGAAAATATTTTAGAAAACTCAGTTGTCAGAAATTTAATAAGATTCTATCTGAAATTCTCGAGCACGTTAAGAATGGTTGTGGTCACTGTTCAGGAAATTTAGCTTCATATCCTTTCAATATTGAAGGCGATGCCTTCATGATTTCATACTAGAAAATTTTGAAAATTTAAGCATAATTAACATATTTCTTTTTTGACTTGCCAGATACACCATCCCAGAAATTAATATTGTTGGTCTCAATAACTCTTTGTATATTAGATGATATAACGAAAGCTGCAATATAGAACAATTCAAAAGTATTTTTCTTCATGTGAAAATAATGTCATTTCACCTGGTTCGATGCACCATAATCTAAGGTGGCAACTACTTCGATAGGATGCATACCAAAGAATTGATGGGTTCTATCAAGTGAAGAACACATAACTGACTACACAGAATTTCACCTTTTACATTGCTTCATGACACCATTTAGTTAATTAAAAGAAAGAGTTCCGACTTACAGTGTTTCCAATGAATGCCGGCGAATGGGGTGGTTGCAAACAGAACTGATATGCATTTTGTCCTTCAACCTGCAAGATTTAACCCTCTATATTTTAGCAAAGAGATAATATGCAAGTGAACTATTCAAAAAAATAAGGTGGGTAATGAACACCTTTAAGCAAGTAAGCCATGTTAGCGGATCAATATCTGCAGCTGTCACAACTCTGGTGCTACGAGCAAGTACCACCTGTTCCAAGAAAAGGTATGCACTTCAAAAAACCACCTAGACGTACTTATTATAGACCCATATATTAATGTATGCATCAGATTATCTCATTTTTGTTCAGCTACTTCTATAGTCCTCGATAATAAATAGGAGTACTTTATTTACCAGATAACAACAATATTTTAGTAGAATATAAGGTCAAAGGCTCAAAACTGAAGACCTAAGTGATTAGAAGACAAGTGATTGACAACCTTGATCAGTACGGGGTCATTTCTGCTTATTATTTGCAAAGCATGCTTAATAGCATGGTCCCAAGATGCTTTACCCGGCACATGAGTATTGGCAACTATATGCGAATGAGGAATTTTTTTCTCCACTGTCATAGGAACGGAGGAAAGCTGCATTCAGAAATGTAGAGTTAAAAAGAAAGTTGATGAGGAAAGGAGAAAAATTAGAATAAAATAAAACAACCAAATCACAATGATTAAATGAAGCAAGAAGGGGAGACCTGCCATATTGTGGCCCCAAGTGCATCTATTGCCCTCTGGTATGTCCATGAGGCAGCATTATCCCATGCAATAGTTGCAGCAATAATTGAACTTCCTTCAAGCTCATCAAACTCAACCTGTTATTTAGCATCTAAGGCAACACATCTAACAAAAAAGACCCTAAGCAATGAAGAGATGAAAGTCAATTCATTTACCTGAGGAACCATGAAATAAAATGAGCCAAAAGCACTCCATTCAGAAGCTATATTGGTTGTTGCATCAAATCGGATTGCCCCATAAGCACGAATTAGTGGACATTTCTTGGAGAGGAACCTTTGGCAGAGAGAAACCAATGCTTAAAAAAATATCCAGATGATCCAATTCTTGCTAGCTGAAAAATCCTTAAACATTCTTGGTTCTCTTTTTGTTGAGATTTTTCTGAAGTTTAGCTCCAACAATGTGATTATGATACTACATTACAAGTCCAGTTTATAATTATTCGTGAAGTTAAATTGTAATTAGTAAAACTAACCTTGCATGAAACATCATAAACCATGCCCCCTAATGCTTACAAAAATAAAACAAGCTAAGCATAATATGAAGATAGCCCTCGCGAATCATCAATTCAAATCACGTCGCAACACAAAGTATAGCAAACCACAAATCCATTCCAAGAATAGCTAGGGTAGAAACAAAACAAAATCGTAAAAGGATGCAAACAAAAAAGGAATTTAGAAAGTTGGGTGAGGTATGAAATTACCTTCTTATAGCACGCCAATCGTCTATTGAAAAGGGACGTAAATGAGTAAAGAAGACAGCAGAGCCAACACCAGCTACACTGACCAATTTAGTATGAGAAGAAGTTCCGTTGATGCACACTTCAGAAGCAACAGTTGGTGGTCTTCGACCGGAGAAGAAGCAGCGAGGAAGGAACAGATGGTTCTGCGCTTGAAGCCACTCAAGTGCTTCAAACTGCGCTTCAATCGGCACCTTCGATACCCCATTACAATTTTCACAAATTTGTTACTACATCATTTTTGATTAATCAAAATCAACATAACATTGTACACCACATACCAAGTACATTGTTTTTTTTTTTTTTTTCCTCATTCCGTCTGCTGCGTAGGAAGGATTTTTCCAGCGTTAAATACATTTTAAAATATGATTGTTGCGACTTGCAACTAAGCACATTATTTTAAAATTAACAAATAAACTTTTGAAATTTATGTAAAATAAATTATAAATATTTATGTGTGGTAGAAAGAATTGGATCATTTGGATATTTTTTGCATTATAATTTTTTTTTCATTAGAGTTATTTGTGAAAAGATTTTAAAATTTTATGTCAATTTAACGTATTTTTTGCGATACCTAATTATATCCGAAATAAGTCATTGATTATTACTTTAGAGAGTAGGATAAATAAAAATATTTTTTAAAAATATCGTTAAATGTCACAATATTTTACAGGAGGATAGACATAATTGTTAGATTTTCCAAAGTTTTGAAAACCAAGAGAAAATGTCAAGTTTGTCCTGTAATAGTGAGGGGATACTATTTTCTAAGCTTCGTTGTGAAATTTTAAAAATATGTTTTTGTTTTGAAAGTGAAAATAATATTTAAAAGGCTTAAGTTATATGTGGCTTCTTAATTTCTCCTCATATTTCACTTGAATATCTTAACCTATCTTTGTTCCTATTGAATACCTTATTTGTTGAAAAGTCGTTTCTATCAGACACAAAATGCTGACATGACAAAAACGTATGTTTTACTCTCTTTAAGCGTGTAGAATTGTTGAAAATAATATATTTTTTTCTCCTCTAACTTATATACCTAAATTAATAAAAAAGGAAAAAATTAATTTGTTTTTAAAAAGAAAAGGAAGTCTTCTTCTCCAACCAATATTCCTCTTTCTCTTTCTTCTTCTTTAGCTATAACACTTTTTCCGACTCCACCAATTTGCGGCGACATCACCGCCGTCGCCCCTATTGCCGTCCACCCTTCTCTTCTCTCTCTTTTCTTTAGCCACCTCTACCTCCCCCTTACCACCATCGTTTTCTGGCGAAATTTTATTTTTTTCAATAAGGTTTGATCCCGACATATACTTATGTCAATATAATTCAACAATAAAGAATCACATCAATTAATTAAATTGATAGTTAAAAAGAAATTAAGAGTTCTTCAACTCCAAAAAACATCACTTAAGGAATTCAGAAAAATATTTTAGATAACTTTATTTTTTTCGATCATGGTGATAGAAATTCATAATTTTTCGGTGAAACCTTATTCATCTTCTTCGTACCAAAACTAGATGGAGAGAAAAAAATTACAGTTGAAAAATAGGTTGAGGGAGGGATTGTCTTGTTGAAGTGTTGGGGACATTAAGGTTGGGGTTCCACGGAAGAGGACAAGGAGGGGTTGCCGTGGGGTGGGTGGGTTTTTTAGAAAATTCTTTTTAGTTAATTAAATAGACTAAAATAGTTGTTTTTTAGAATTTCATTTTTTAAATAAATTTTTGGATTCAAATGCCATATATCATTATTTAATTCATTAATTTATTATGTCATTGCGAGTGTTGTACACACATATCATATTTTTAGTTGATTGTAAAAATAAATGTCAAATAGGTATCAATTTTAAGGGACATATGTGTTCAGTAGGTACAATCTTTAATTGAGGTGTTTAAATGAATTATGCGGACAACTTTAATGTGTGACTTAATCCTATTTTAAAACTAAAAAGGTGAAAATATCTGTTTGTCATATACTTATCATTCCCCTCTACTGACTTACGATGATGGATAGCAGTATAGCACATATTACATATAAATGTTGTGTCATTTTAAAATATTATTCCCTCTATTTCGATTTATGTGATCTTTTTCGTTTTTCAAGAGTTAATCAGTTTTAGTTTGACCGGAAATTTGCACATGAAATCTTCAATTTTTTTGAAATTAAATTTATATATTTGTAAACTACGTAAAAGTATTATAAGTCGCAATAATTGATAATTCAAAATGTTCAAAAGATCAATGAAAAATTTACGGTCAAAGATAAACTTGTTTGAATCTCGAAATCTGAAAAGTGACACATAAAATGAAACGTATGGAGTATAAAAATATATCGTGAATTTGGGGATTTACCTCGAGGCGAATAATGCCGGAATCGTAAGGCGGAGGATCGGACTTAATCATGTCGGAGATGGAGGAATTGAGAAGTTCCATGGCTAATGAAAGGCTAGAAACTGCAGGCAACGATCGAGTTTCTACGGTTCCAATAGGAGCTGTTGGATCGCTTTGGCATCCATTCATCGACATTGAACAACGCTGAGTATATCTCTGTTTCAGTTAAGTTACAAAATATACAAATAATTTCAAAGTCAGAGGATGAAGAAAAACAGAGCACACAAATTGTAGAATTGATACATTATGTCTTACTCGTCTACAAGTGTTGGAGAAATGAATAGATTGTTTTCTATACGCGAGCGAGTATTTCATGAGTGATGATGATTCAAGTTCCATGAACCGCACAGTGGAGTGCCTTGGACCTACAGCCATGGAGATAGAGCGTGGGAATTGATATTGTTTTAGGGATTTTGAAATGTATGCAGAAAATCAAACAACTAATCTTTTTATATACACAAAAAAAGTTTATTGTTGGCCATGGATGATGTACAAATGGGCCCCCACTACACATCTTTATCTGCTGTATTGCTAGGCTGTTCAAAACTGAATTGAAATCGATAATACGAATAAAAAAAAAGCTATTGGTATATCGATAATAAATTATCGATTTAGCGATTTCAGTAACGGTTTTGATTTTCTAATTATCGAATTATAGATTCTTAATAGTTTGAGGTTTTTTCTTAATGGGTTAACCGATAATCTAATAGTAAATCAAATAATTATATTTAGGGCAAACTACATAAATCCCACTGGTTTAGGTTCTAATTACTAAGATTCCCGATAATTTCAAACATTACTTCATCTACCATATTTCGTGCTTAGGATACATGCTAAATTCGGAGATACATGTATATGCCGAATTTTAAAATCAAGATACACATTTTATTTTGGTTGTAACAGATTTCCTTAATTAGAGGATTTATTGAGGATTTTCAAAATATATGGACAATTAATTCTGAAAATTTAAATTAATTAAATCCCTTAATATAAGGCGCAAATCAAGGATTATATCTATGTTTAATTAATTTCATCTTATTATATTATTAATAAAACACAAAAACATGTATATCTTGGTCATGTAATTTGATTAGTTTCATTTTATTACTCTTAAAATAATAAATTCATTAATTTGATGTATCTATTATCAATATATAATGTATGGAAAAGGGTCAAAAATACCCTTTAACTTTGTTTTATTGGGTGACTATGCTCTTACCGTTAAAATGAAGTTATTCTTACTCCTGTCGTTACTAGTTTCATCATTTGTGCCCCTCAATTGGATGGAAAGTCCCAAATCAAAAATTACTCAATTTTACTTAAATTACCCAATTTTAATCCGGTCCGACCAACTCAATCATATAACCCTCCACTTAAACCACCACCAAAGTTGATTTGGATAAAAGAAATGGGTTATATGATTAAGTGGATCGGATCGAATTAAAATTGGGTAATTTATTGGAAAATTTTAGTTGATTTGGGGATTTCCATCCAATTGAGGGGCACAAATGATAAAATTAGTAAATACAGGGGTAAGAATAATTTCATTTTAATGGTAAGGACATATTCAACCAATAAAACAAAGTTGATGGTATTTTTGACCATTTTCCCTATAATGTATCCAACCAACTAAACACTTAGATACATGTATCTAGTATTAATAGAAGTATCTAGTATTAATTCCAACCAACCCTTTTCCGTATAATGTATCATAGAAGTATCTAGTATTAATTTCATGTATCTATTTATAAGATCTAATATTAATTTCATGTATCTATTTATATGATCTAATATTATTTCATGTATCTTTTATATGTATAATTGATGTATCAAGTATCAATTTCATAGGTTATATTCAAAAATAAGTATCTCACATAAATATGAAAATAATTGGATACATTGTAATAACATAACAAATATATATACATATATATATATATATATGATAATATTAAGATACATGATAGAAGACCATATACATATGACAAGATTCTGATACATGACGTAACAAATTGTGTCAAATACATGTGTAAATTTCTAATAATACGTAAATCTCTAATATATTCATGAGATACAAACACACTTAATAAGATACACTGATAAAAACTAGATACATATAATCGTATCTCAATAATGTATCAGATACATCAATAATGTGTCAAATACATGCATAAATTTCTGCTTATTGAAACTTTTCAATTACGTTTGTGGCTAGTCAGGGCATCTCACCGCGGTGGTGTTTGTTTATGCCTAGATCCGACGGAAGAAGTGACGCGAAATTTGACAACGATATCCATTGTCTCTGCGCGTGAGAGATGTCTCCCCTTGCAAGAAAAAACTGGTGGATTCGTGGGGAATTGGTTTGAGAGTGAGAAAATCAAAGGCTAAGAATTTGATGTGTGTGTTGACAAGCTGTAGAGCATCCATTTTAATGGAGTGTTTCTTCTTAGTAAATTTTGACTCTTAAAGGGAAGATGAAGAGGAAAAGTTTGAGTTTGAGTTTTACCCTAACTCATACTCTCTGAGAGAAAGATATTTGTTTTTAACTAAAACACTAATTTTGGAGTTCAAATGTAAAAATAATTAATCAATCCTAGTTTTAAGGGATATGAGTATTGATTGTATCTTCAATAATATCTGGTATAAAATATTAAAAGTGGTAATATATGTAATTATTTAAAAGTAGAGGTAAAAATCAGTATATATGGTAGTGATGTATGTCTAATAAAGTAGTTTATCCTTATATTTTTACCATTTGGTATATAAAATCCTTGACAAAGAATTTAGTTTCATACTTTTATTTTTGTCTGTCTCAAACTCTCGGTTATTCTACAATGTGATAGTGTTTTCTTTTGAACAAAATTCCATTTGTCAATTTGTCACGCCCCGAGCTACCGCCAGGACGCGGACACGAGACCTATGATCACGAGTGACCCCAAGCTAACCTTGTTGGCATATCATAAGCATACTTAAAGAGAACAGAATCAATAAACATTGTCCGGAAGCTAATCATAAGATAAATCTGAAATGATAGGGAATACCCATACTACATCTGAATATATATATGCGGAGACTTTAACAACAACTGAAAAGTCAAAATCAAATACTAAAGCTGATTTTAACTATGTCTGAAATAAAGCCTCTAACTGACTAGAAATGCTGGGACATGCACCAACTAAATCTAGCAAAAATTGAAACTAAGACTAAAAGCAAAGGAAACATGTTTGTCGTCTCCGGAGAATGAGGACTCACCACTGATACTGCTGAGCTGAATATCGGAAATCGATCTATGCGTGATCTGAAAGCTGAGAACCTAGACCTACATCACGAGAAGATGTAGCGCAAAGTATGCGTCAGTACTTGAAAAGTACTGAGCATGCATTATAGAGTAAAGCTGAACAATAATCATAACTGAACAAAGCAATAAGAGCAATGATATAATCTGAACTGAATGTAAATACTGAGATATATTGAATACTGAGCTAACTGAATGCAATAACCAAGTACATGATATGCTGAGTCTGAATACTGAACTGTAACTAATAACCTGGTCGATGCACTAGAATCTGACTGTACTGTGGGAGCTACTAATAACCGACATAAAACCACATTAGCTAAATGTGGAGTCCGATGTATACGCCCCATCGAGAGGACCCAATATACCCTGCCAGAGGTATAAAGGCATGACTGGCGTGATCACTAAAATGATGCCCACATAAGGGACTTACAACCTACGGGGTACGTAGTTCTAGGACTATGAGGGTACGCTGGAACCCTAGTCCACTCGGTATTAAGCTACTCCCAATTGATTATGAAATTAACACATTATGACTGAATTCTGTAAAACATGGATAGCTCGATGTTTTGACATGCAAACTCTGAGAATGCAACAATTATATCTGATAATAT
>JAJONR010006664.1:0-17494 GCA_029582245.1 Solanum etuberosum | reverse complement strand
AGTATCAAGAGTTGAGTATCCAGAGTTGAGTATCCAGAGTCAAGTATCTTATTATTGAGTTAAGCCTTATTTCACTGAGTTGAACTATGTTTCTTATTCTTGAGTTGAGTTTAGTTGAGTGAGTTGAGAGGAGGTAAGTATGTTTCCTTATTATCAATTTCAAGATTATGTTTATTCTTTAGAATTCCCTTACATGCTCGTACATTCCACGTACTGAGCCATTTGGCCTGCATCGTTTCATGATGCAGATACATACATTTAGGGTCATCAACAGAAGCTTCGTTGATACCACATGGAGTTTGAGTTAGCTATGGTGAGCCTCCTTGCTTCCGGAGGATTTCATTTACTTTTCAGTTTTGTCAGGATGTCGTGGGTCTTGTCCCGATTTCTATCTTTGTCTTTTAGAGGCTTCATAGATAGACAGTAGAGTTTCAAAAGTCTGTTAATTTATTTTGTTAAATGTTTTAAAGACTTAAGTTGCCTATTTTATGGCGAGTTGAATATATTATTTTTATTCAGTTTTTAAGCTTTTGTATGCTTGAGTTAGTCTTCCGCTTGTAGTCAGCCAGGATAAGGGTTCGCTTGGGGACCAACAATGGTTCTCGAGTGTCGGCCACGTCCAGGGTGTAGGCTCGGGTCGTGACACCTAATTCACCTAGAATCGAATGGTTTCTTTCCCAATCACTTAGATTTGAATACTACACTTATGTACATGATAATCACTCCCAACCACCCTCAACTCACTAACTTTTATCTCAAGAACTCATCAAACCCATCCTAATTCAAGAACGGAAACAACACTTTCAAGAAAGAAATCAAGAACTCAAATTCTTCAACTTCAAGAACGAAACTTTGCTGAAAATAACATGATTGGCATGTGGGTGAACGAACACAACACTATGAGAAACTCACATACCTCTTAGGTATCAACCCTTTGGCGAAACTCCGCAAGAAAACTCAAGAATCTCGACAAACGCCTTGAACCTTTCCTCTTTTCTCTTATTGAACTCTCTTCTAAAACCCTAAGCGTATATTAAGATTGTATAACTGAACCAAATCAGTTTAGACCCCTAAAAACTTACTAAAAATGAATTAAATTTGATTGGGTAAGGAAAAGACCAAAATACCCCTCATATTTTCGGGTAACTTTCCTTAACAGGACAGCCTGACTTCAATCGGGCATTTCTCTCTCATACAAACTTCAAAATTTGCAAACTCGGTGGCGTTACAAAGATAATTCAAAGACCTTTCATTTGATATCTTATGCGCTACCTAACTCATCATGCACTGAAAGTTATAGTCGTTTGAAGTTGACGCCAAAACTTTAAGGAACCTAGAAATGATTTGAATGAATTCTCTCTAGTTCTTTTTGGAACACAAGGTGCTTTATCTAGTGACCTTAACACTTAGAAAAATTTAAATTTCTTGGTAAAATCTTACTCACTATGAAGGATAGGTCAAGTCTTAGCTCAAAAATTTTTCGGGGTGTTACAATTTGCCCATGGATCTGGCACCCGGAGCACCCTAAATTTTATTCTCAATAAACATTATGAAGACCTCCGTATTGAGTTGGGGAACCATCACATATACATACACCATTTTTTTCGCATCGTTTTTTTGGAATCGCGCAAATTCCTCAATTTTTCGTGTGTATAAACCCATGAATATGGCGCCCGGAGCACCCAAATTTTTTTTCTCAATTTTTTTTATGAGGACCTCCGTATTGGTTTGGGGAACCATCACGTATAATCACACTATTTTTTTCACGTCCATTTCTGCATCTACATGTCCTTTTTTAGGAATCACGCAAATTTCTCAATTTTTCGTATGTATTAGCCATGGATCTGGCTCCCAGAGCACCCTAAATTTATAACTCCAAAAATTTTATGAGGACCTCCGTATTGAGTTGGGGAACCATCACATATAATCACACTATTTTTTTCGCCCCCATTTCCGCATCTACGGGCCCTTTTTAGGAATCGCGCAAATTCCTTAATTTTTCGTGTGTATTAACCAGCGCATGGATCTGTCGCCCGGAGAACCCAATTTTTTTTTCTAAAAAAACTTTATGAGGACCTCCGTATTGAGATGAGGAACCATCACGTATACTCTTACTATTTTTTTCACGCCCATTTTCTCATCTATAGTCACTTTTTTAGGAATCGCGCAAATTTCTTAATTTTTCGTGTGTATTAGCCCATGTTTCTGGCGCCTGGAGCACCCAAAAATTTTATCTCAAAAAAGTTTATAAGGACCTCCGTATTGAGTTGGGGAACCATCACCTATACTCACATTATTTTTTTCACGCCAGTTTCCGCATCTACAGTCACTTTTTTAGGAATCGCACAAATTCCTTAATTTTTCGTGTGTATTAGCCCATGAAACTGGCGCCTGGAGCACCCAAAAATTTTATCTCAAAAAACTTTATAAGGACCTCCGTATTGAGTTGGGGAACCATCACGTATACTCACACAATTTTTTTCACGCCCATTTCTGCATCTACAAGCCTATTTTTAGGAAACGTGCAAATTTCTTAATTTTTCGTGTGTATTAACCCATGGATCTCGTGCCCGGAGCACCCAAAATATTTTTCTCAAAAAACTGACCTCTGTATTGAGTTGGGGAACCATCACGTATACTCATACCATTTTTTCATGCAAATTTCCGCATCTACAGGCCCTATTTTAGGAATCGGGCAAATTCCTTAATTTTGCGTGTGTATTAAACTCCCATGGATCTGGTGCCCGGAGTACCCAAATTTTTTTTCTCAAAAAATTTTGTGAAGACATCCGTAAGGAGTTGGAGAACCATCACGTATACTTACATCATTTTTTGCACTCCCATTTGCGCATCTACTTGACCTTTTTTAGGAATCGCGCAAATTCCTCAATTTTTCTTGTGTATTAGTCAATGGATCTGGCGCCCTGAGCACCTAAATGTTTTTTCTCAAAAAAATTTATGAGGACCTCTGTATTGAGTTGGGGAACCATCACGTATACTTACACCATTTTTTCACTCCTATATCTGCATCTACATGCCTTTTTTTTAGGAATCAAACAAATTCCTCAATTTTTCGTTTGTATTATCCCATGGATCTGGCGCCCGGAGCACCCAAATTATATTTTCTCAAAAAAACATTATGTGGACCTCTGTATTTAGTTGGGTAACCTTCACGTATAGTTACACTATTTTTTTCACCCCTATTCATGCATCTACAGGCCCTTTTTTAGAAATCGCACAAATTCCTCAATTTTTCGTGTGTATTAGCCCATTGATTTGGCGTCCAGAGCACCTAAAAAAAATTATGAGGACCTCTGTATAGAGTTGGGGAAACATCACGTATACTGACACCATTTTTTTTCACGCCCATTTCCGCATCTACAGGCCCTTTATTAGGAAGCACGGAAAAATTCTCAATTATTTGTGTGTATTAGCCGATGGATCTGGCGCCCGGAGCACCCAAATTTTTTTTGCGAAAAACTTTATAAGGACCTCTGTATTGAGTTGGGTAACTATCACGTATACTCACATCATTTTTTTCACGCCCATTTCCGCATCATTAGGCCCTTTTTTATGAATCGCGCTAATTTCTCAATTTTCGTGTGTATTAATCCATGGATCTAACGCCCGGAGCACCCAAAACAAATTTCTCAAAAAATTTATGAGGACCTCTGTATTGAGTTGGGGAACCATCACGTTTACTCACCAATTTTTTCACGCCCATTTTCGCATCTACATGCCCTTTTTAAAAAATAACGCAAATTCCTCAATTTTTTTATGTATTTTAGCCCATGGATCTGGCGCCTGTAGCACCCAAAATGGTTTTCTCAAAATACTTTATGAAGACCTCCGTATTGAGTGGGGGAACCATCACGTATACTCACACCATTTTTTTAAAGCCATTTCCGCATCTACATACCATTTTTTAGGAATTACGCAAATTGCTTAATTTTTCGTTTTTAAAGCCATTTCTGCATCTACATACCATTTCTAACTCGTGCTTGCACGTGTCTTTCAGATCATGCATCCACGAATAACTGTCAGAGGTCGTCCGACTAGAAGAAATGTTGAACCACAGGAACAAGGGGTACCTAATGCACCTGAAGTGCAACCCCAAGGAGAGGTCACCAATGCTGAGTTCTGTGAAGCTATCCGGATGTTAAGTCTAGTTGTGACCAATCAAATTGGACGGAGAGAGAATCGATAGGAAGTGGCTGATACTTCCAGAATCCATGAGTTCTTAAGGATGAATCCACCAAGCTTCATAGTTTCAAGTGTTACCGAGGATCCAAAGAATTTTATTGAAGAACTTCAGAAGGTTTTTGAGATCATGCATGTTGCTGATGTTGAGAGGGTGGAACTAGTTGCATATCAGATGAAGGGTGTCGCTAGGATATGGTTCGACCAATGGAAGAAGAACCGAGTTGAGGGAGCACCGCCTGCGAGTTGGGCTTGTTTTGGTGAGGCCTTCTTGGGGTGTTTCTTTCCCCAAGAACTGAGAGAGGCTAAGGTATGAGAGTTCTTCACTCTCAAGCAGGATTCTTTGAGCGTTCATGAGTACAGTCTAAAGTTCACACAACTTTCCCGCTATGCTCCGGAGATGGTTGCTGACATGAGGAGCAGGATGAGTTTATTCATTGCTGGGTTGTCTCGTCTGTCAAGCAAGGAAGGCAAGGCAGCTATGCTGATAGGGGATATAGACATAGCAAGGCTAATGATCCATGTGCAACAAGTTGAGGAGGACAAGTTGAGGGATAGAGAAGAGTTTAAGAATAAGAGGGCTAAGAGATCAGGGAATGAGTCCGGGCAGCAGAAGAGTAATGCCAACCGGTCATCCTTCCAACAGAAACAAAAGGGACTTGCTCCATCATCTGCTAGTGCACCAGTACCAAAGAACAAAGGTGAGTAAAATAGTTAGAATTTCAGAGCTAAACCTGCCTATTCTCAAGGTAGTATGGCACAAGGGGGTAGTAAGCCTCTTGCATGTGCTAAGTGTGGTAGGAACCACTCAGGAATATGTCGTGATGGCTCCACTGGTTGTTTCTAGTGTGGACAGAACGATCATTTTATGAGAGAGTGTCCAAAGAACAGGTAAGGTAATAGTAATGGGGGTAATAAAGCCCAATCTTCTTCAGTTGCTCCGCTAGACAGAGCTGCATCTAGAGGAGCTACTTCAGGGGCAGGCGGAGGAGGAAATCGTCTTTATGCTATTACTAGTCGCCAAGTTCAAGAGGATTCGCCAGATGTTTTCACTGGTATGATCCAAGTCTTTAACTTTAATGTTTATGCTTTGCTAGATCCAGGAGTGAGTTTATCCTTTGTAACTCCTTATGTTGCGATGAATTTTGACATTCTTCCTGAAAAACTTAGTGAACCCTTCAGTGTTTCTACACCTATTGGTGAGTCTATTCTAGGAGAGAGAGAGTCTATCGTGATTGTACCGTTTCCGTCAATCACAAGAGAACCATGGCTGATTTAGTTTAGTTAGACATGGTAGATTTTGATGTTATTCTTGGTATGGACTGGCTTCATGCATGTTATGCCTCAGTAGATTGTAGAACTCGAGTTGTCAAGTTTCAATTTCCAAATTACCCAGTCTTGGAGTGGAAGAGTAGTTCAGCAGTGCCTAAGGGTCGTTTTATTTAGCAGTGTCACGGATCTGGCGCCCAGAGCACCCAAATTTTTTTTCTAAAAAAACTTTATGAGGACTTGTGTATTGAGTTGGGGAACCATCACGTATACTCACAATATTTTTTTCACGCCCATATCCGCATCTACAGGTCCTTTTTAGGAAATCGCGTAAATTTCTCAATTTTTCATGTGTATTTAGTCCATGGATATGGCGCGCGGAGCACCCAATTTTTTTTTCTCAAAAAACTTTATGAGGACCTCCATATTGAGTTGGGGAACCATCATGTATACTCACACCATTTTTTCCACGCCCTTTTCAGCATCTAAAGGCCTTTTTTTAGGAATCACGTAAATTCTTTAATTTTTCGTGTGTATTTGCCTATGGATCTGGCACCCACAGCACCCAAATATTTTTTCTCAAAAAACTTTATGAGGACCTCCGTATTGAGTTGGGGAACCATCACGTATACTCATACCATTTTTTTCACGCCATTTCCGCAACTACAAGCCTTTTTTTAGGGATCGCGCAAATTCTTTAATTTTTCGTGTGTATTATCACATGGATCTGGCACCCGAAGCACCCAAATTTTTTTTCCTGAAATTTGTAAGAGGACCTCCGTATAGAGTTGGGTAACCATAAAGTATATTCACACCATTTTTTTCACGCCAATTTTTGCATCTACAGGCCCTTTTTGAGTAATCCCTCAAATTTCTCAATTTTTCGTGTGTATTAGCCCATGGATCTGGCGCCCGGAGCACCCAATTTTTTTCTCAAAAAACTATATGAGAACCCCCGTATTGAGTTGGGGAACCATCACGTATACTCACACCATTTTTTTCACGTCCATTTCTGCATCTACATGCCCTTTATTAGGAATCAAGTAGATTCCTCACTTATTTCGTGTGTATTAGCCGATGGATCTGGCGCCCGGAGCATCATATTTTTTTTTCTCAAAAAAGATTATGAGGACCTCCGTATTGAGTTGAGGAACCTTCACGTATACTCACACTAGGTTTTTCACTCCCATTTTTAGGAATCACATAAATTTCTCAATTTTTCGTGTGTATTAGCACATGGATTTGGCGCCCGGAGCACCCAAAAAAATTTCTTCAAAAACTTGATGAGGACCTCTGTATTGAGGTTGGGAACCATCACATATACTCACACCATTTTTTTCACGCCCATTTCTACATCTACATGCACTTTTTAGGAATCCCGCAAATTCCTATGTTTTTCATGGGTATTAGCCCATGGATCTGGCGCCTAGAGCACCCAAAAAAAATTCGCAAAAAACTTTATGAGGACCTCCGTTTTGAGTTGGGGAACCATCACGTATAATCACAATTTTGTTTCACGCCCATTTCTGCATCTTTAGGCTCTTTTTAGGAATCGCGCAAATTATTTAATTTTTTGTGTGAATTGGCCCTTGGATCTGCCGCCTGGAGCACCCTAAATTTTTTTCTCTAAAAATTGTATGAGGACCTCCGTATTGAATTAGGGAACCATCAAGAATACTCACACTATTTTTTTCATGCCCATTTCCGCGCCTAAAGGCCATTTTGAGGAATCGCGCAAATTCCTCAATTTTTCGTGTGTATATTATCCCATGGATATGGCACCCGGATTCATTGGGTCGTACCGGATCCTTCAGAGGGTAGGACGACTGGCTTATGAGTTAAAATTGTCTTCGGGGTTAGAATCTGTTCATCTAGTTTTCCATGTATCGATGCTACGGAAGTGCGTAGGAGACCCTTCTCGGGTTGTCCCAGTTGAGGATGTTCAAATCATAGAGGAGTTGTCCTACGAAGAAACTCTAGTTGCCATATTAGATCGACAGGTCCGTAAATTGAGGACCAAAGAGGTGGCTTCGGTTAAAGTATTGTGGAGAAACAAGAATAGAGAAGAGGTGACCTGGGAAGCTGAGGATGGCATGAGGTCCAAATATCCTCACTTGTTTTATACTCAAGGTGATGGCATATAAGTTTATATTGTTCAGTGAGGTAAGATACCTATCAGATTTTTTATATTGTTGGTTATTATTATGGTTGTTATCGTCGTAATTTGCTCGCATTGTTATTGCGGAGCTATAGTGCTTAGCTATTTATGTCGTCATGTGAGACGCCTAGGTTAGAATTTATGTGTTTCAGGTTCCTGGATAGTCTCAATTACAAAGGATACTCTGCCTAAATTTTGGCAACTCCTAGGACTTAACCGCGTGACTCAAATTTTTCATTCGAGGATGAATGTTTCTAAGGGGGAAGGATGTAACACCCCGACATTTTGAAACGTCTAAATTAACTCGTACATTCGTGGAAAGACAAAGAGGGTGAGTAATAAATTAAGAATGATGTGTTATATAATATTTTAAGTGTTCAAGGGTTGTATCTCAAGTTTTGAAGTCAGGTAAGTCATAAAATGAAAGTTGGCGAAAGTTATCGTAAGTTCCTTTTTAAAGATTTCTCTGAAATTTGGGTCAAATGTCTCGGAGTTTTTCTCCCAATCTATACAAATTTATGGGGCCCACACCTATCAAATCAAAGGTCTACGATTCTAGTTTCGAACGCATCAAACCGTTTGTTCATACGACTTCAGAAATGGAGAGATATTCACGTTTTCGTGAGACTGCGAAAGCAGGCATGTGAGGTGGGTCCCCTAGGTCGGTGGAACTCTTTATATATCTTCTTCTTCGACTTTTCTTCATTTTTTTCAGTGAATAACCAGAAAACTTAGAAAACCCACTTCTAGGATCAACCAAATTATATATTTTCTCGACTTAAGTCCTTGACTAAAGTTGTTCTACGCGTTGAGCTCGTCATCATGGTATAATTTATTTTATCAATTTCGTAGCATATCATACTTTGGTGTTGGGACAGCAAGTGTTTAGACATACTTTAAGGTTTTGAGGTGTATTACGAACTTAAGATCAAGGTAAGACCCTTCTTTAATCGACTCTAGTTTTGATAAGCCGCAAATAACAATTTGCGACGGAAATACATATCTTTTATCTTGGTATCTTCTATTTTCGTGTGTTGATTATGGTCCTGCCTTGTTGTAGTAGCGAGGGGGGCTGTGAGTAAAAGTCGTTAGGCCACGTGAATTCAGCAAAAAAGGTATGTTAAGGCTATTCCCTTCTTACAACATGTTTCCTTAAAGCTTAGGAGCAATGTAATTGGGTTGTTATACGTGTAGCCATTAGTGTTGATTGTTGGCTGCTCGAGTGGATATAATCCTCCCTTGTCGGGATTCTTATTCAGTTAGTAGAGTCCCTATGTTAGACACGACTCAGAGGTTATTCGTATAGGTTGCTTATAGCTAAATTGCTCGATTTTAGCCTATTGGATTGTTATTGTTGCCTTGGGGCTATTGTGGTTAGCTGCAGAAATGTGATATATGCCTAAGAGGACTATGTTACTGCCTAACAGGGCTATGTGTTGCCCACGGGGCTATATTGAAGCCAAAGAGTGTTATGTGTTGCCTACGGGGCTACTGTGACGCCAAAGAGAGCTACGTGTTGCCTACAGGGCTATGTTGATGCAAAAGAGGGCTATGTGCAGCCCACAGAGCGATGATGTTGCCTAAGAGGGCTATGCGCTGCCTACGGGGCTATATCGTTGCCAAGAAGGACTATGTGACTTCTTACAAAGATAAGGGGCTACCGATAGGGGTATGTAGGTTGATTTGGCACCTTCTGGGCTTATGGGGTCCTAGGTAGGTGGTGTGTTGTTTGTACCTGCCGAGCTTATGGGGGCTTTGTTAGGTTGTTGTTTGATCATTTGTTTGTATTTTTAGATTCAGTAATGGGTTAGCATGCTTATCTAAATTTTGATTTCCTTACCTAATTGCTTTTGGTATATTATGATACTTGCTCATTTAGTCTATAGCCTTTCATACTCTGTACATTATTTCGTACTGACTCCCCATTGCCTGGGGGCCCTGCATTCATGCATGCAGGTCCCGACAGACGACCCATTAGACCTCCTCAACAACAGGATTGACTTATATCTGGTTGGCTAGCCCCTTTCCTCCGGAGCTGCCAGAGTTGGGAGGTTTGTTAGCTTTTGTTGTATATATTTTTATGGGTAGGTTAGGCCCCTGTCCCGCCAATCTTTACCACTCTTAGAGGCTTGCAGACTAGTGTGTGGGGTGTATAGCTACGTTATGGCCATACTGGCCTAGTTTGTTGGTTTGCTGAAGCATGTTAGATGTTTGATGTATTGTCTTGATATATACCTGCTTTCAGCTTTTGTATAGAGATCATGGTGGCCTCACCGGCACAATCAGGACTTCTGTGCTAGTTGGCTATTTCTTTATAAGAACTCTTGGGAGTAGTTGTTTCTTTTATAGATCTGTTGACAGGGGCCTTGCGCCGAGGGCTTAATTTTGAGCCGAAATATACTTGTTTGTTTTCTTGATTGCGTGTGGCTATCATGCGCTAGTAGCAAATGGTTCAGCAGGGTCAGTTCGGGCTTGAGTTTTGGCATTAAGAGCCAGTTGCACCCCTTGAGTTTGGGGCGTGACACAGGCCCTACTTTAGGAATCGCGCAAATTCCTCAATTTTTCGTTTGTATTAGCCCATGGATCTGGTGACCGGATCATCCAAAAGAAAATTCTCAAAAAACTTTATGAGTACCTTCGTATTGAGTTGGGGAACTATCACGTATACTCACACCATTTTTTTCACCCCCATTTCCGCATCTACAGGCCCTTTTTTAGGAATCGCGTAAATTCCTCAATTTTTTGTGTGTATCAGCCCATGGATCAGGCGCCCCGAGCACCCAAAATTTTTTTCTTAAAAAACATTCAGAGGACCTGCGTATTGAGTTTGGAAACCATCATTTATATTCACACCATTTTTTTCACGCCCATTTCCGCATCTATCGGCTCTATTTTAGAAATCGCGTAAATTCCTCAATTTTTCGTGTGTGTTAGCCCATGGATCTGGAATCCAGAGCACCAAATTTTTTTTCTCAAATGCTTTATGAGGACTTCGTATAGATTTGGGCAACCATCAGATATTCTCACACTATTTTTTTCACGCCCATTTTCGCATCTAATGGCCCCTTTTTAGGAATACCCTTAATTCCTTAATTTTTTGTGTGTATTAGCCCATTGAGCTGGCGCCCGGAGCACCCAAAAAAAATTTCTCAAAAAACTTTATGAGGACCTTCGTATTGAGTTGGGGACAATCACGTATATTCACACCATTTTCTTCACGCTCATTTTCGCATCTAAAGGTCTTTTATTAGGAATCGCGCTAATTTCTCAATTTTTCGTGTGTATTAGCCCATGTATCCACTGTCCAGAGCACCAAAAAAATTTCTCAAAAAGTTTTATGAGGAGTTCGTATTGAGTAAGAGAACCATCACGTATACTCACACCATTTGTTTCACTCCCATTTCCGCATCAACAGTCTCTTTTTTAAGAATCGCGCAATCTCCTCCATTATTCGTGTGTATTAGCCCATTGATCTGGCGCACGGAGCACCCAAAAAAATTTTCTCAAAAAACTTTATGAAGACTTCCGTATTAAGTTGGGGAACCATCATGTATACTCACAGCTTTTTTCACGCCTATTTCCGCATCTACATGCCCTTTTATAGGAATCACACAAATTCCTCAATTTTTCGTGTATATTAGTCCATGGATCTGGCGCCCTGAGCACCCCAAAAAAATTTCTCAAAAAACTTTATTAGGACCTCCGTATTGATTTGGGGAACCATCACGTATACTCACACCATCTTTTTCACGCACATTTCCACATCTACAGGGCTTTTTTTACGAATCGCGTAAATTTCTCAATTTTTCGTGTGTATTAGCCCATGTATCTGGCGTTAAGAGCACTAAATTTTTTTTTCAAAAAGCTTTATGAGGACCTCCGTAATGAGTTGGGGAACCATTACGTATACTCACACTATCTTCTTCACCCCCATTTCCGCATCTACATGCACTTTTTTAAGAATCACGCAAATTCCTCAATTTTTCGTGTCAATTAGCCCATGGATCTAGCGCCTGGTGCACCCAAAAATTATTTCTCAAAGAACTTTATGAGGACCTCCGTAATGAGTCTGGGAACCATCAGCTATACTCACGAAAAAATTTTCACGCCCATTTCCATATATTTAGGCCCTATTTTAGGAATCGCGCAAATTTCTCAATTTTTCGTGTGTGTATTAGCCCATGGATTTGGCGCCCGAAACACCCAAAAAAAATTCTCAAAAAACTTTATGAGAACATTTGTATTGAGTTGGGGAACCATTAGGTATACTCACGAAATTTTTTCACGACCATTTCCGCATCTTAAGGCACTTTTTAAGGAATCGCGCAAATTCCTCAATTTTTCGTGTGTATTAGTCCATGGGTATGGCGCCCGGAGCACCCAAAAAAAATTTCTCAAAAATTTTTATGAGGATATCTGTATTGTGTTTGGTAACCATCACGTATACTCACACCATTTTTTTCATGCCCATCTCTGCATCTACATACCCTTTTTTAGGAATCGTGCAAAATCCTCAATTTTTCGTGTGTATTAGCCCATGGATCTGGCGCCCGGAGCACCCAAAAAAAAGTTTCACAAAAATTTTGATGAGGACCTCCGTATTGAGTTGGGGAAACATCACATACACTCACACCATTTTTTCACGCCCATTTCCGCATCTACAAACCCTTTTTAGGAATCACGCAAATTACTCAATTTTTCGTGTGTATTAGCCCATGAATTTGGCGCCCGTAGCACCCAAACATTTTTTCTCAAAAAACTTTATGAGGACCTCCGTATTGAGTTGGGAAACCATCACGTACACTCTCAAAATTATTTTCACACCCATTTCTGCATCTATAGGCCTTTTTTAACGAATCGCGCAAATTCCTCAATTTTTCGTATGTATTAGCCCATGGATCTAGCGCCCGGAGAACCCAAAATATTTTTCTCAAAAAACTTTATGATTACCTCCGTATTTAGTTGGGAAAACCATCACGTATACTCACACCATTTTTCCACGCTCATTTCCGCATCTACAGGCCCTTTATTAGGAATCGCGCAAATTCCTCAATTTTTCATGTGTATTAACTCATGGATCTGGCACACTGAGAACCCAAAACTTTTTTTCTCAAAAAATTCTATGAGGACCTCCGCATTTAGTTGGGGAACCATCATGTATTCTCACGCCATTTTTTTCACGCTCATTTCCGCATCTACTGGCCCTTTTTAAGGAATCGTGCAAATTCCTCATTTTTTTCGTGTGTATTATTAGCCCATTGATATGGCGCCCGAAGCACCCAAAAATATTTTCTAAAAAAACTTTATGAGAAGCTCTGTATTGAGTCAGGGAATCATCACGTATACTCAGTCTATTTTTTCACATCTATTTCCGCATCTACATGCCCCTTTTTAGGAATCGCGCAAATTCCTCAATTGTTTGTGTATATTAGCCCATGGATCTAGCGGGTGGACCACCCAAAAAAAATCTTTAAAAACATTATGAGGACCTATGTATTGAGTTGAGGAACCATCACGTATACTTACACCATTTTTTTCTCGCCCATTTCTGAATCTATATGCCTTTTTTTAGGAATCACAAAAAATCCTCAATTTTTCGTGTGTTAATCCCATAGAACTGGCGTCAGGAGCACCAAAAAACAATTCTTAAAAAACTTTATGAGGACCTCCGTATTGAGTTGGGGAACCACCACGTATACTCATGCCATTTTTTTAACGCCTATTTCCACATTTAAAAGCCTTTTTTTTAAGAATAACGCAAATTCCTCAATTTTTTATGTGTATTATCCCATGGATCTGGCTCCTCGGAGCACTCAACAAAAAATTCTAACAAAGCTTTATGAGGACCTTCATAATGAGTTGGGAACCACCACGTATACTCAGACCATTTTTTAATGCCTATTTCCGCATTTACAAGCCTTTTTTTAATAATTAGGCAAATTCCTCAATTTTTCGTGTGTATTAGCCTATGGATTTGGCGCCTCGGAGCACCCTAAAAAAATTTAGAAAAAACTTTATGAGGACCTCCGTAATGAATTGGGGAACCATCACGTATACTCACACCATTATTTTTCACTCCCATTTTTGCATCTATAGGCCCTTTTTTAGAAATCGCGTAAATTCTTCTATTTTTCATGTGTATTAGCCTATCAATCTGGCACCCAGAGATCCCAAAAAAAATTTCTCAAAAACTTTATGAGTACCTCCGTATTGAGTTTGGAAACTATCATGTATACTCACACCATTTTTATCACGCTTATTTCTGCATCTACAGGCCCATTTTTAGGAATCACGCAAATTTCTCAATTTTTCGTGCGTATTGGCATATGGATCTGGCCGCAGGAGCACCCAAAAAAAATTTCTCAAAAAACTTTCTGATTACCTCCGTATTGAGATGGGGAACAATCACATATACTCAGACCATTTTTTTCACGCCCATTTCCGCATCCACCAACCCTTTTTATAGGGATCACGTAAATTCCTCAATATTTTGTCTGTATTAACCCATGGATTTGGCGGCCGGAGCAACCAAAAAAAATTGTCAAAAAACTTTATGAGGACCTCCATATTGAGTTGGGGAACCATCTAGTATACTCACACCATTTTTTTCACACTCATTTCCGCATCTACAAGCCCTTTATAGTAATTGCGCAAATTCCTGAATTTTTTGGTACCCATGGAACTGGTGCCTGAAGCACCCAAAAAACATTTCTCAAAAAACTTTATGAGGACCTCTGTATTGAGTTGGGGAATCATCACGTATACTCACACCATTTTTTTCACGCTCATTTCCGCATCTACAAGCCCTTTTTTAGGAATCGAGCAAATTCCTCAATTTTTCGTGTGAATTAGCAATGGATCTAGCGCCCGGAACACCCTAAAGTTTTTTCTCAAAATACTTTATGAGAAACTCCGTATTGAGTTGGGGAACCATCACGTATACTCACACAATTTTTTCACGCCCATTTCCGCATCTACAAGCACTATTTTAGGAATCGCGCAAATTCCTCAATTTTTCATGTGTATTAGCCCATGGATCTGGTGAACGAAGCACCCATTTTTTTTTTCTCAAAACACTTTATGAGTACCTTCGTATTGAGTTGGGGAACCATCACGTATACTCAACCCTTTTTTAACACCCATTTTTGCATCTAGAGGCCCTTTTTTAGGAATCGTGCAAATTCTTAATTTTTCGTGTGTATTGGCCCATAGATCTGGCGCCCGGAGCAACTAAAATTTTTTTCTCAAAAGCTTTCAGAGGACCTCCGTATTGAGTTTGGAAACCATCACGTATACTCACACCATTTTTTTCACCCTCATTTCGGCATCTACATGCCCTTTTTTAGAAATCGTGCAAATTTCTCAATTTTTCGTGTGTGTTAGCCAATGGATCTAGAATCCAGAGGGCCAAAATATTTTTTTCTCAAAAATATTTATGAGGACTTCATATAGAGTTGGAGAACCATCATGTATTCTCAAACCATTTTTTTCATACCTATTTCCGCATCTACAGGCCTTTTTTAGGAATTGCGCAAATTCTTCAATTTTTATTGTGTATTAGCCTATAGAGCTGGCTCCCGGAGCACCCAAAAAAATTTCCTCAAAAAACTTTATGAGGACCTGCGTATTGAGTTAGGAAGAATCTCGTATACTCAAACCATTTTATTCACGCCCATTTCCGCATCTAAAGGTCTTTTATTAGGAATCGCTCTAATTCCTCAATTTTTCGTGTGTTAGCCCATGGATCTGGTGTCTGGAGCACCAAAAAGTTTTTTGTCAAAAAGCTTTAGGAGTAGTTCGTATTGAGTTGGGGAACCATCACGTATACTCACACCATTTTTTTCACACCCATTTCCGTATCTACTGGCCCTTTTTTAGGAATCGCACAAATTCTTCAATTTTTCGTGTGTATTAGCCCATGGATCTGACGTTCGGAGCACAATATTTTTTTTCTCAAAAAGCTTTATGAGGACTACATTTTGAGTTGGGGACACATCACGAATAATCACACCATTTTTGTCACGTCCATTTCCGCATCGACAGCCCCTTTTATAGGAATTGCATAAATTCCTCAATTTTCCGTGTGTATTAGCCCATGGAGCTGGCGCCCGGAGTACCCAAAAAAAAATTCTCAAAAAACTGTATGAGGACCTCCGTATTGAGTTGGGGAACCATCATGTATACTCACACTATTTTCTTCACGCCCATTTCCGCATCTATACGCCCTTTTGTAAGAATCGCGCAAATTCCTCAATTTTTCGTATCTATTAGCCCATAGATCTAGCGCCTGGTGCACCCAAAAATTGTTTCTCAAAAATATTTATGAGGACCTCCGTATTGAGTTGGGTAACCATCAGGTATACTCACGAAATTTTTTTCACGCCCATTTCTGCATCTATAGGCCCTATTTTAGGAATCGCGCAAATTCTTCAATTTTTCATGTGTATTAGCCCATGAATTTGGCGCTCGAGGAACCCAAAAAAAATTCTCAAAAACTTTATGAGGACCTTTGTATTGAATTCGGTAACCATCACGTATAATCACACCATGTTTTCATGCCCATTTTCTACATCTACATACCTTTTTTTAGGAATCGTGCAAATTTCTCAATTTTTCGTGTGTATTAGCCCATGGATTTGGCGCCCACAGCACCCAAAAAAAAATCACAAAAAACTTTATGATGACCTCCACATTGAATTAGGGAACCATAACGTATACTCACACTATTTTTTCACGCTTATTTCCGCATCTACAAACCATTTTTTAGAAATCGCAGAAATTACTTAATTTTTCGTGTGTAATAGCCCATGAATTTGGCGCCCGGAGCACCCAAATATTTTTTCTCATAAAACTTTATGAGGACCTCCGTATTGAGTTGGGAAACCATCACGTAAACTCTCACCATTATTTTAAAACCTATTTCCGCATCTATAGGCCCACTTTTAGGAATCGCGCAAATTCCTCAATTTTTCGTGTATATTAACCCATGGATCTAGCGCCTGGAGCACTCAAAAAAAATTCTCATAAAACTTTATGAGTACCTCCTTATTGAGTTGGGGAACCATCACGTTTACTCACACCATTTTTTCCACGCTCTTTTCCGCATCTACAGGCCTTTTTTTAGAAATCGCATAAATTCCTCAATTTTTCATTTGTATTAGCCCATGGATCTGGCACACTGAGCACCTAAAAATGTTTTCTCAAAAAACTCTATGAGGACCTTCGTATTAAGTTGGGGAACTATCACGTATACTCACACCATTTTTTTCACGCTCATTTCCGCATCTACAACCCCTCTTTTAGGAATCGAGCAAATTCCTCAATTTTTCGTGTGTATTAGCAATGGATCTAGCGCCCGGAACACCCTAAAGTTTTTTCTCAAAAAACTTTATGAGGACCTCTATATTGAGTTGGGGAACCATCACGTATACTCACACCATTTTTTGACGCTCATTTCCGCAACTACTAGCCTTTTTTTAGGAATCGAGTAAATTCCTCAATTTTTCGTGTGTATTAGCAATGGATCTAGCGCCCGGAACACCCTAAAGTTTTTTCTCAAAATACTTTATGAGAAACTCCGTATTGAGTTGGCGAATCATCATGTATACTCACACCATTCTTTCACGCCCATTTCCGCATCTACAGGCCCTATTTTAGGAATCGCGCAAATTCCTCAATTTTTTCGTGTGTATTAGCCCATGGATCTGGTGAACGAAACACCCAATTTTTTTTTCTCAAAACACTTTATGAGTACCTCCGTATTGAGTTGGGAAACCATCACATATACTCAACCCTTTTTTAACACCCATTTTTACATCTACAGGCCCTTTTTTAGGAATCGTACAAATTTCTTAATTTTTCGTGTGT
>JAJONR010006649.1:0-20877 GCA_029582245.1 Solanum etuberosum | reverse complement strand
TATTATCATTTATATATATATATATATATATATATATTAGGGTAAACGAATAAAAATAAAAAATATTTTTTAAGAAACAAATTTTTAATTTTTTTTGGGGGGAGGGGGGACTAGTAGGTGTGGGTTAAAGAAAATGAAAATTTAATTTTTTTTTTTTTGGGAAAGCGTGGGTAGGGATAGTCAGGAGTTTAGTAGGGTAAAAAAATCAAAAAATATAATTTGAGGAAAATAAGTGTATTTGAAAAACATTTTCCAAAATATTTAAGTCAATCAAACATAAGAAAATTAAGAAACATTTTCTAGTATCAGAGATAAAATGAGAAAAGTAAAAGAGAAAGTAAAGAAATTTGAAGAAAAATAAAAAAAAAAAAGTCAAAGATGATTGTGTTTTTGGAGGGAAATTTAGATGGTTTTGTAGCCAACAGGATATTGTGGTCTTTAACCCTCTGTCGTGCCATTCCTGCCAAAAAAGTGTCGTGCCATTTAGTTTTATCGAAAGTTATTTTAGATTATAAGTTTTAAAAGTTCTTTTTTAACTTAAAATATTATGTCAAGTCAAATGATGCAACATAAATTGAAATGGAGTAATTTTTTATTTTTAATCAATTATCGAACTCCAAAATTAGTACCCGAACCCGCGTAGAAAACAAAACAAAAAAGCACTATATTGAAATTACTGTTGCTGCTACAATATTTTACTATATTATTCTGTAGCTCGCTTGACAAAAAACAGACATGGCTAACAAGGTCCGCCGGCAAATTGGCGGAGGATTTTCCCTTGGGAATTCTTCTTCTACTAAAAACAACATATTTGTGCAACCAAAATTCTATAAAATTATACTATCCCACCATGAATGCACCCGTCTGGTATGTACAATTTTAATTCTCCCCCATTTTTTTTTTCTTTTGACTGCTTTTTAAAAATGTTTCATTTATTGTAATCCCATTATTTCATTTTCGAACATATGTTGCCTAGATCTTCTGAAATAGGACAATGAATTTGTATCTGTGTTCTAATTGTAGTCTTGCTCGGACTCTTCAGAAATGTGGATGAGTGTGTGTCGGATACTCCAAAAGTAGTGCATTTTGAAGAATCTGACATGCTTGGGACAACGATTTTGGAGAGTTCGAGCAACATAGATTTTAGTTGGCCTAATTAGATTATTGTGGGCATTTTGTTTAGTAGTTAGTTATAGAAAAACAGAGTACATTATACGAGTATTTTGCAGGATTTTCTTAGGATTAATTGCTACTATATTTTACTGTCTTTGATTCCGAGATGTATGTAACTGAGTCCAGATTTCCTTTGCACACATGCAAAGGATTCCGGAAGACTTTGCCAGAACATGTTGCAAGAACATGTTAAACCCTGTGTATCTTGAGGTTCCCAGTGGACAAGTATGGGAGGTTGAAGTGCAACATTTTGAAGGTCAAATTTGGCTAGCCAAAGGATGGGAGGATTTCTGTGACTATTATTCAATAAGCTGTGGGCACTTTTTGATGTTTGGATACAATGCTCGTTCCCATTTTGATGTCACTATATTTGATTTGAGTGCAGCAGAAATCGAATATCCATATAGTTTACGCACCTTCCATTGTCATGAAACACACCATGTACTAAAAAGTGACCTGTCCGAGTCGGATGATTCTGTAGATATCCTAGAGGATATTCCAAGAAGCCAGAAATTGAATGAAAAAGTTCCTGATATGGTTGATCATTCCGTTGAAAATCTAGGCGATGGACAGTCCAGCAAAAGGAAAAGAGATGAAGAGGATGTAGCTTCACCTTCTTTCACAAGAAAGGGCCAAAGTGAGGATCTTATTGGCTATGACCTAAATTCAATATCAATCTTGTTACATAATAATTAGTACTATGAGTTTAAGTTCTATGCACTGACATTGCAAACCTAATTACACAATCAGTCACTTATTAGCTCGAAAGTCTTTATGGTAAGTATTACTAGTAATAAGTAGCTTTGTAGAAATGGTAAAAAGAAACTTTACATTGTTGCTGTATATAACTTAAATTTCATTTAGTATTAACACAATGATCTTAATTTTCTGTTTGAAGAAAGCAATGAAGACTGCAGGATTCACCAGCAACAATCTAAGAGTGTTTACGATCAGAACAAGACGGTAATGGACAAAGAGAGCACTATAGCATATCAGAAAGTAAAAGCTTTTAAATCTAAGAATCCGTTCATTATATCTTTTATGCAACCATCATATGTCTCTACTCCATTCAATATGGTAAGCTACAAGCTATAATCTTTATGGACTTTGCAGTGCTCTAATATTTCTTTATTCCATATTGCACTATGTCAAAATCAATTTACTTAGCCATCTCCTTTGGCAGTCCATATCGTCGAAATTTGCTAGGAAGTATTTCCTTGAGAACAATGGAAATCTTTTGCTTCGTGTTCCAGGAAGTGGATCTTGGTCTGTCAAATGCACTATCGGACTATGGAATTCTAAAGTGACGTCTGGTTGGAAGGCATTCGTTCTGGACAATAAGTTAAAAGTTGGTGATGTTTGTGTATTTGAAGTGCTTAAGGACGATCAGCTCTTTGTAGATGTCATAATATTTCGTGCAGCTGGGAGCACACCAATGCACAATATAGTTGGAGAAGTGCCAGGGGGTTCTGATAGTAAAAGCAAGGTTGTCAAAACTGATAATTTTGTTCCATGTTCTCAACCCAAAGTAGTCCACACCAAGAAACTAAAGCACCATACAGGAGGTTCATATGATCTCAATTCAAAAATTAAAGGTGATAGATAAAGTTGAGTTTTCTTTATAATATAGTCTGGAGTATGCAGCTTTCTTTGTACTAGTAATATTCTGATCTTTTGATTAAGGTTATATTGGCTTGAATATTTTCAGAAGAACATGGTGAAGGCACTGAGATTAAGCATTCTGCTGAGATTTTGGGTCATTGTCCCTTAGGACGTGGAAGCAAAAGAAAAAGACCAGAAGAGGATGATGCTGTGGAAAACTCATAAGAAGATGTAGCTTTGCCTTCTTTCACAAGAAATACCAAAAGTAAGAAGGTGTTGTCTGGACGGAATTGATCTTCTACTGACATGACAACTTAGTAGTAATACATTGATATTGGTTTTTATTTTTGAAGAAAGCGGAGGAAGTTGTGGGATGCACAAGCAACAATCCAAGATTGTTTATAATAAGAACAAAACTGTAATGGACAAAGAGAGCACTATAGCATATCAAAGAGCTAAAGTTTTTAAATCTAAGAATCCATTCATTATATCTTTTATGCAACCATCGTATGTCTCCATACCATACATTCTGGTAAGCTACAAGCTATAAACTCTGTAGACTTTCCAAAATCTTTACTCAATCCATATGGATGCATGCTGTTATACTCATTTCACTGTGTCCATCTCTTTTGGCAGAAAATACATTCAGAATTTGCTAGGAAGTATTTCCTTGAGACCGATGGAAATTTAGTGCTTCGTATTCCAGGCAGTGGATCTTGGTCTGTCAAATGCACTATCAGAACAGGAAATGCTAAAGTTTATTCTGGTTGGAAGGCATTCGTCCTAGAAAATAAGTTGAAAGTTGGTGATGTTTGTGTATTTGAAGTGATTAAGGGCTCTCAGCTCTGTGTAGACGTCACAATATTTCGTGCAGCTGGGACACTAATGCACGATATAGTCGCAGAAGTGTCAGGAGGTTCTGATAGTAAAAGTAAGGTTATCAAAGCTGATAATTCTGTTCCATGTTCTCAACCCAGAGTAGTCCAAATCAAGAAATTAAGACACCAGACAGGAGGTTCATATGGTCTCAACTCAAAAATTAAAGGTGATAAAGTTGAATTCTCTTTATGAGATAGTCTCGAGTATACAACTTTCGTTGTACTGGTAATTTTCTTGATCATTTTATTTAAAGTTATATTGGCTTGAATTTTTTCAGAAGAACTCAGTGAAGGCACAGCAAGGCATGTTCAACAAGCTAAGTCTTCTTGTATGGGCAGAGTGGTAGCCAAAGAAATGGTTATGGCATATCAAAAAGCAAAAACATTTACATCTAAAAATCCGTTCTTATTAAGCTTTATGCAAACATCATATGTGTCTCCGGCCAGAGGCCCGATGCAATTGGTAAGATAGTTATTCGTGTATATATATTTTAGTTATCTAAAGCAATCCCTGACTAACTATTACATGATGAATCTTTTGTTCGATATGATAATGCATCCTTCAAACTGACAGAGCATAATGTCGTCAGTAGCTAGGTTTCCACTAGACAGAGTGACGTTGTATTTCAAGTTTCAAGCAAGAGACAATGGACTGTAAAATGCACTCTTGGAATAGCAAATGCGAAGTTCAGTACTGGTTGGAAGGAGTTTGTGCTGGACAACAACCTAAAAGTTGGCGATGTTTGCGTCTTTGAATGGGCTGGTAGACCCAAACTTCTGTTCAATGTCATCATATTTCCTTCTACTGAATGTATTTAAGATTGTTTGATCACTTGTTTAGTTTCCTACTTAAAACTCCTATGTATATTTTGTTTAGCAACTATGTGTTAGTTCCTTTTTGAGAGGAAAGGAGATAATGTATATCTGGATCTCTATGCCTCTCTTTCTTATTTTAGTCGATGAAAGGCCTGATTAACTGCGCAAGACTAATGGCGCAATCAGCTCAGAAATATCATTCAAAGTAGTTCTATCTATATTACTGTTCAATTTAATTTACTTACCTAAAATAAAGAAGATGCAATGCTGTACTACTGGATTGATAATTCCATATTTCTTTTAGTAAGTGTTTTAAACCTTTTGTCACTATTATTGCAATTGAAACTTAATATGATAATTGTATTAGTTGTAATGCCTTATCGTGGGATCCGGACAAATATTAATGAAACGGAAAAAATCTCTCGTGCTTAAGACATGAGAATTGAAAGGTGTATCCATTAGGTACTTTTTCTTAGTGCCTCCATGGTTCGGGACGAAGCTAGGCAAAAGAAAGACCAACTCACAAGGGCAAGGGGAGTGTAGACTAGAGTACGAGGGAGCCAAGCCAGCAAGGGCATTATCTCATGCATTTTCTTCTTTCTGATCACATTTTTCGGGACGAAGCGTATACACAATTGTAATTTTTGAAATATGAAGTTGTGTTTCGATATGTATTTTACTTTAAAAAATCAAACTTTTTTGAGTGAAAGTGAAACTTCTCCAAAAGAAAAAGGGTTGAAGCTTGAAAAAAAAATTTAAGACATATTTTCATAATCTGATAGAAAATCTGGTCAAACACTATTCATGTATTTTTCTTTTGCCTTGTACATCACACAGTCCTCGTGAGACAGTCACACGCATCACATGGTCCTTGTGAGACACACATTGCATTGTCCTCGTGATTCACATAGTCCTATAAAAAGCATTCCTCAACAATTTCCCATCCATTGCTCAACTGCCGTCATGGTAAACAAGTTCCATGGCTCTTCCTTTTTGAACTCTTCTCCTAACATTCCTCACCCTAAGTTCATCCAAATCATTTCTTCCTCAGATGAGTTATGCCGTCTCGTAAGTATTTTCTTCATCCTCCTTCTTTAATATCTCTTTTTAATCTTGGTTTTGCTCACAGATTCCCAATTTTATTTTAGTGCAATTGTAATTTCAGTCATTGTTAACTGTTGATTTAGATCCAACAATTACTATACTTTTAAATGATTATATATATATGGGTCTAATTACATGCAGAGGATTCCAGTAGTATTTTCCAGAAGACATTGCAAGAACATGTTAAATCCCGTGTTTCTTGAGGCTCCCCATGGAAAAGCATGGGAGGTTGAAGTGGAAAATTCTCAAGGCCACATTTGGCTAGCCAAAGGATGGAAGGAATTCTGTGTCTATTACTCAATAAGCATCAGGAGCTTTTTGATGTTCACATACAACCCACATTCTCACTTCAATGTCACTATATTTGATCCGAGTACAACAGAAATTGAATATCCAATAGATCAAGAGATTGAATCAGATGATATTCCAATCCTCCAAACTAATGCTAATGTAATCGAGGAAGAAGAGGAAGACATTCCAGTCCTCCAAGCTAATGCTAATGTAATCGAGGAAGAAGATGAAGATATTCCAGTTAACCTTCAAACTAATGCTAATGTAATGCTCAAACATTAAAGATTGACCGTTCATTCAAAAAATTTCTATATGTAGCATCTTCAAATATCTCTCAGGAGAAACAATCACATGGTGATGTGACACTTCTCTATAATCATCTTTGAATAAATAATTTTTAAAAATAATGGAATTTCCATATTACTTTAGTATTTCTGCTTTTTAATATTTGGAAAAAAAATTGGCGATTCGAATTTTTTTAATATTATTTGTTTTAATAGGACTAATGTCTAAAAATCTATTCCTTAATAAGAATTTTTTTTGCATGATATGTCGATAACTTACAACTGGAAATCGTGAATTCAATCGAGCTATTCATAGAAACACAAAAACGTATAGCCCACTCCCTACCTCCATTTACATTATTTATCTTTTATCTCCTTTTTGACCTTTTTCTCCTAAATTTTCTATCTAACTCATCCTTAAAAATGTAAAAAAAAAAGGGAAAATTATAACAGTAGAAAGCAATAAGTTATATCATTGAATAATTTTCAAAACTGATCTCATCAAATAAAACTATTTGACGTTTTATCCTAGTTGGCAAGCTTCAATACCTTTCTTTTACACGGCCTGATATCACATATTTAGTAAACAAGCTTACTCAGTTCAACACCTGTCCCTCTATGGTTTACTGGAAGGCAGTTAAACGTATCCTTCGGTATCTTAAAGAAACATCCCACTATGGTATTAATATTTCTCCACAGCAGTCCACTAATCTCTATGCCTATGCGGATGCCGATTGGGCAGGTGATACTAATGATCGCCGCTCCATCTCTGGTTACATTGTTTTCTAGGCTTGATTCCTATTTCCTAGTCTTCTCGTAAGCAACCTACTATCTCCCACTCCTCCACTAAGGCTGAGTATTGGGCTGTTGCCTCTGCCTTGTCTGAAACGAACTGGATCACTCACTTGCTCAAGGATCTTCATGTCCCGCTCTCTGCTGCTCCTATAATGCTTTGTGATAACCTTGGGGTCACATACATTGCTGAAAACCCGGTACATCATATAAAAATGAAGCACCTCGAGGTTGATCTTCACTTTGTTCGCAACCAAGTCCGCAATGGTCTGGTCAGAGTTTCACAATTCACTCCACTGATCAAATTGCAGATCCGCTCACCAAACCATTGTCTAAGGCAGCCTTCCAGCGGATGCTTCCCAAGTTAGGAGTTGTCTCTTTACACCTAACTTGAGGGGGGCATAACAGAACACGTACCATGGTGGTAAATATGGATAAGTCATGTTCAGTCAATTTAGGCTTTAAGTTTGTAAAGTTTATTATTCAGTTAGTGTAGGTCACATAAGTTTATCTGTTCTTATTTTCTAGGAGTTAGGTTAGCACGATCTGTTTTGTTAGCGTTGTATAAAAACTCAATTGGAAGCTCATTAACAAACACACAATTTCATTCTCCTTTTATGCATTTATACGAAGCGCCGCCAATTTCACTAGTTATTATAAGTAAAGTACCATAAGAGTGCACATTAAAGAGTGTAAATAACTGCTAATAGGGTTAGGTAAATGAGTCACAACCACTTCCCACTCCTATCAAATAATAAAAGGATCTTGTTTGTTTAAAATAATTGTCATTTGAAGCAAACCAACCACTACAAAGTTTTTTAAATAATAGTTTTGAAAATCAACAGCTTCAAATAAATATACTCCTAATCCTAAAAGCTTACATTTAGAGCCACTTTGAATTAGCTTTTGACTTATGATTTACAAGCCAAAAGCCATAATTTAGTCTTTTTTAGTTAGTCTTTAACGAGTACCTATATACTATTTATCTCACATCATAACTAACACATGTAAGGTAGAAACAACTTGATATGTTTTTTTGTTTTGTTAGATTGATTTAAAGATAAGAAGTATGTTATACAGTTTGAATGAATATATATTTTTTTTAAAATAGGATGAATATAAATGATTCGAAGGGAACACTAGTTCTAAGAAATGTCACCTCAGATGGGTTCATTTAAGATTGTTGCACACTAATAATTCAAAGAAGTTGTGTTTGGAAAATTAAAGCAACAAAAACTATTTGAAGGCCATATATATAGAGCACCATGCGAACTGCCACACTTGATATAAATATATATTCCTGTATGACCATAGATTTTAAATTTGAAATTGAAATTTAAAAAATTGAGTTTTTAAAGTTGTAATTTTTGGAATATGAAGTTGTTTTTCGATATGTAATTTACTTTAAAAAATTAAACTTTTGTGAGTGAAAGTGAAACTTCTCCAAAAAACAGGGTGAAGCTTGAAAAAATTTTAAAGACAGATTTTCATAATCTGATTGAAAATCTGGTCAAACACTATTCATGTGTTTTTCTTTTGCCTTGTACATCACACAGTCCTCGTGAGTCAGATATAATACAGTCCTCGTGAGACACGCATTGCATTGTCCTCGTGATTCACACAGTCCTATAAAAAGCATTCCTCAACAATTTCCCATCCATTGCTCAACTGTCGTCATGGTAAACAAGTTCCATGGCTCTTCCTCTGGGAACTCTTCTCCTAACATTCCAAACCCTAAGTTCATCCAAATCATTTCTTCCTCAGATGAATTATGCCGTCTCGTAAGTACTTTCTTCATCTTCCGTCTTTAATATCTCTTTTTAATCTTGGTTTTGCTCACAGATTTACAATTTTATTTTAGTTGCAATTGTAATTTCAGCCCTTGTTAACTGTTGATTTAGATCCAACAATTACTATACTTTTAAATGATTGCATATATATGGGTCTAATTCAATGAGAATTTCTCAAAATGATCATGTAAGAAGACAATTTCATTCCCTCGATAAAAAAAAACATTCCTTTCACGCCCAAGGATAGACATTTGAAGGATTCAACATGGAGATAGCTTGTACATGTAGAAGTAATTAGTCACAAGTTGAATATATATAAGGATGTGTCTTACTTTGATACCACGTAAAAATTGAATAATTGCCCTTATTCAACAGAAGAAGCTAGCTAATGAGGTAAGAAATTCGCAAGACCTACAACTCATTCTATCAGTTAACATAGGTCGAATAGAACTACTATATGCACAGGCGTGTACTGCCAATTTTGTAGCAGCTTCTGTGTGTTCAGTCCAAGATATATGGTAAACTAATTATGTATGTCTGCTTCTGTCTGTGTGAAACTGAATTCAAATTTCTTTTGCACAGAGGATTCCAGTTGTATTTTCCAAAAGACATTGCAAGAACATGTTAAACCCCGTGTTTCTTGCGGCTCCCCATGGAAAAGCATGGGAGGTTGAAGTGGAAAATTCTCAAGGCCACATTTGGCTAGCCAAAGGATGGAAGGAATTCTGTGTCTATTACTCAATAAGCATCAGGAGCTTTTTGATGTTCACATACAACCCACGTTCGCACTTCAATGTCACTATATTTGATCAGAGTACAACAGAAATTGAATAGCCAATAGATCAAGAGATTGAATCAGATGATATTCCAATCCTCCAAACTAATGCTAATGTAATCGAGGAAGAAGAGGAAGATATTCCAATCCTCCAAACTATTGCTAATGTAATCGAGGAAGAAGAGGAAGATATTCCAATTAACCTTCAAACTAATGCTAATGTAATCGAGGAAGAAGAAAAAGATATTTCAGTTAACCTTCAAGCTAATGCTAATGTAATCGAGGAAGAAGAGGAAGATATTCCAGTTAACCTTCAAACTAATGCTAATGTAATTGAGCAAGGTAAGTAAACATCTTAACTGGTATATTAGCTATTAAGTGAATCCATTTAGTACTAATACATTGCATTTGGATATCTATTTCAAGAAATAAGTGAAGGCTATGAGGAGCACGACCAACAACCCAACATTGGTACCGGTAAAACCAAAAGATTTTTACTTTTTAAACTAATTAAGAGATTGTCTTCAGTGTAGTTAGAGACTTGTATATCAACACGAGTATAACTTATAAGTAAGATCCTTAATCTCTCCTAAAAACAAGTAGCAACTCCAATGTTTCAATTTATGCCATAAAAAATTGAATAGATGCATATAGTTTAAAAATGAAAATGAAGCTCACTGTTAAAACTAGTAATTATAAAGATGTCATGATAGTAATATATGTGGCCATAAGATTTTTAAAACTTGTGGTCTTAAATATTTCATAACATTTCGGTATGAATCATATCGTAGTAGTTGTTATACTTATATTAAGTTGTTGCAGATCAAGAGGTTGGAGAAGCTAATAGTAGAAGTGAAGAAGTTGGTCCAAAGAATAGCAGTCGATACACCTTCGTGAACTTAAATGGTGACAATCCGTATTTTGAAATGGTTATAAAAAAGGCACATGCTACTTGTATGGTAAGGTTTAATAGTTTGTACATTGTGATTTCAGATTTGCTAGATTTTTCATTCCTTTACATACTAATTATTTTTCCTGAAAATCTAATGATCAAGTTTGTTTGATGAATATGTTTATTAGACTATTCCGATGAGATTCGCCCAAAGTACAGACATAATCTACATGAAGGATATGAGGTTGGTTAATGAAGAAGGAGTAGAATGGAGAGTGGAAATAGAGTATAATATGAGTATGGTTATCATAAAAAGAGGATGGACTGCATTTCGAAAAGATAACAAGATAGCTAATGGTGAAACTTGTCGCTTCAAGTTGATTCGGGGCCATATTGCAAATGTTTTGCAGGTTCAAAAGATCCCAACACCCCATCACTTGCAATAAATTAGCTACAATTTCCTTGGATTGCATTCTGGCTATTTTAGTTTGTCTTAGAAAGATTCTAGGCAGATGTTATATTTGCTTGCTTTAAAAAGACAGACAAACGTGCACTTCATTTGCTAGGGTACCTAAATTCAGATAGATTTCTGCATAAAATTGTCTTCTTATAATTGCAAGTATATGTATTCATCAAGTGCTCTAGTAAGCATTTTATTTTGTAAACATTATGGAACGTTGCCCTTGGTTGGTTTTGGCTTATTTATGTTAAAATCTTTTTTTCTAATCGTCAATTATTTACTAGCAAATGAATTACTATTTTGCAGCTTTGTGAATAGTTATAAGTCACGATGGAAGAAGAGAGAGAGAAAATCTACCTTATCACTTACTTTAATATCGCCTTTGTCCTAAAATAGTTATCGCATTCCATTTCTCAAGACCTAAATCCACTAGACCTACCAGATAAAGGAGGATTAGAATTAAGCCGAGACTGAGAGACCAGAAGAGAGAAAGAAGTCTTTCAAAACATACTAATTTCTCCCTATCCCCTTCAAGATGGAATCACCTAACAAGTTCCAAAGCATTGTAAAAAATATGCTCGTGGATGAGTAGCACTCAAGCCTTAATAAGGATGAACAACAAAAAGATAAGAAATTACGCACAAGAGGATGAAGAAGGTGACCACATATTATTAATTATTATCCAATGATAAAAATAGAAGAATCTATAAACCATGGACACATTCCATTAAATGGGCAAAAAATAATAACCTCAACTATCTAAAAGAGACATTGATAATGTTGTGGAGAGTGACTGAAAAAGACCGTCAAATTGCACACTTAGAGAAAACTGGAACTCTAACAACCCTGACGAGTTTACTCCTAAGTTGGAGCAAGATGCAAGGGATTGGGCGCATCTTCACTAATTTAGCTCATGACTATTATATAAAAAAAAATTATAAAGAGGAAAACTTGCGGCGAATTCTACAACAAGGACCTTGATTCATCAGCATATACATTTTATATGTCAAAAAGTGTGATTCAAATTTTGTCGCCTCCGAAGCCAGAGAAAATTCCCACCTTACCTATTTCAATAATTTCACCTTTCTTCCCATTTAGAAAGGATACACTGCCCCCTTGGAAATCAGTAGGTGTTTGTTTGATTTGTAGTCTAAGGAAGAAATTGTGTTCGCATATCATGCTCATTTCAAACTCACTACTCATCAAAGTTATGGTCATATTTCCACATCACCTTTTTTATGTCCTCTCTTTTGATTAGTAAATACATTAGCGTTGAAAAAAAAATAAAGGAAAAGAGATACTAATAAAAAAGGAGAAAATTAAAATTAAAATGAAAATAAGCATCCAACAACTCCAATTTATAGATTGATACAAGAATTAGGTAGAAAGGAATTAAGGAGACATGTAATTAATTTAGAGAGAATACAAAAGGATGGATGTTTTATATAACTCATGAGATTTAACTAGATGTAATATTTTTTTTGGTTATCAAACGAATTGATTAATGAAAATAATGAAGTAAAAATTTCAAAAAAATATAATATAAAAGATAGTAATAATTTTCTAGAACATAGAGAGGTGTCACATCACCTTGTCTGTATCTAGCTTTATAATTATGTATATAGTTTATGGTAGTTTTTTCTCCTTATGAGGGTGAGGATGAAGATAAATTTCTTCTCCTATATATTCTATTAATGTGTTGGGTCTATTTCTAATTAAATCTTTTGACTCCTATTTTATACTAGAAGAGCTTGTTAAATCCAAAAATATATACCTAAATCAAGTGAAATATTCTTAAGGACACTGTCATCGACACACCTCAAACTGTAAGTATTTCCTTAAATGAGGTCATATAAGATTAGTTCACACTGGTAATTCAAAGTAGACGTGGTTGGAAATTCAAACCAATGAAATCTTTCTAAAGGTCATATATAGAACCATGAGAACTGTAAAGTGCAATGCATGATATTTCCGTTTGGGCGTAAATTTTAAAGTTGAAACTTAAAATTTGAGTTCATGAAGTCGTCGTATTTTGATATTTGAATTCATGTTTGAACATACATTTTACTTGGAAATAAATTGAATTTTTGTGAGTGAAAGTGAAAATTTTCTCAAAAAGTGATCTGAACCAAATTTTGAAACTTGAAAAATTTTCAAAGATAGATTTTCAAAATTTAATCCAAAGTTTATAATCAAATAGTAAATTGCATTTCTTCATTGAATTTATTAGGGCAAAATCTTAGGTCTACATCTTTTGTCTCGTGAATCATGACCGCATAATTAGTTTGTCCAATAAAAATCTTTCAACAATAAAACCTTTATTTTGTGCCTAAACATGATGTAGTTGTATATTGGCGTCTCGTCAGTCCTTTAATCCCATCTTCTTTGTTTAATTTCTCTTTTTAAACTTGAATTCACCGACGGATTCCCAACTCTATGTTAGTGCAACTCTACTTTCCCTCCTTGTTAATTGTGGATTTAAATCAAACGGTTAGTAGTCTAAATCAATTAGAATTTCTCAAAATCCAATGTAAGAAGACAAATTAAATTTCATTCCCTAGACAAAAAATATTCCTTTTCACGACCAAAGCTAGACATAATTTTGAGCATGAATTAATCGAGGTTCTCACAAGTTGGATATATACAAAGATGTCATGTCATAATTTGTTACCCTGTAAAAATTGAATCTTTGACCTTTCATTGGTAGAGGCTAGATAATGAGGCACAAAATGTGCAAGATCTACACCTCATTCTTTCAATCAATGTGGGACAATTTAAAATAGATCGAATAAAAATATTGTGTCCACTGCCAAGTATGTAGTCCCGCCTCTGTCTTCATTCCTTTATTATCAAAGGAGCCTTTAAGCCATAAAAAAACTCTACTCATGTAAGGAGGACAAGCAGAGGATGATATTCCAGTTGGCTTTCAAACTAATATAATCGAGTTAGAAGAGTCTCAATGTAAGAAAACATCTTATATGATTTATTAGCTATGAACATAATGAAATCCGTCATCTCATTTCGTTAGAATTTAGTAGTAATACAAGTAATAATTACTCCCTTGTTTCAATTCATGTGATAAAATTTGACACTTAATTATTAGAAATATCAAAGATCATTGTTGAAATAAGTGATTATAAATATGTCATAATATTTATATAGTAAGAGACTTTTAGAATTTGTGATCTTAAATATTTTATAACGTCAAACAATTTTGTAGGAATCATATCATATAATAGTTATTATACTGATATCAAGTTTGTTGCAATGAAGGACGAAGAAGCTGAGAGTGAGAGTGTCACAGCCCTAACATTGATGTAATGATACTCGCCTAATCCCACCAAGACAAGTCGGCCTCAAACCCAACAATACAAAAGAAATGCGGAAAATAAAACAGCAATAGCTTAAGAGTGGAAAATAACCAATTTATAAACACCCCAAAAATTTGGTTATCACGTGTACAAGCCTCTAATGTAAGAGAACAGAATTGAAAGATAAAAACAAGTCTCAATGTCTTTGTTTCACGAATAGAAGAAAGCATAAAATAAGGAACAAGGGGATTCACCGGGATGACAAGCAGCTACCTCTCAAAATCTTCTGAAAACCTTGGAGAAAGATTAAGAAGAAAGATCATACGGTTCCAGGCTCGGAACGTAAATAAGTTTAGATGTAACACCTCGGGTCCAAGGAGATGAGAAATTTCAGTTTGTTCACAGGCATGATGTCAGCACAAACGACACCACCCATGGCCCGTAGGTGGGACAATGGTCTGTAGGTGGTGGCGTGGTTGGTGAGTTTATATTTTTCCAAAAATGTCAGGTCCCAGTACTTTTATACGGTTCACCAGGACGGTTCGTCATTTAATGCACGAGCCCTAGGTAGGTCTCGTAGGTGAGTCCCAGACTTAGAGGAATTTTAGGATCGAAAGATGAGACCTACGGCTGTGGTCGACGGTCCGTCGATGGACCCACGGTCCATAGGTGGGGTCCCGTCATTGGGGTTCAAGATTTAGTGGTCTCTGATCCCACCCACGACCGACCAGTACGGTCCGTGGTTAGACCTACGGACCGTAAGTCTAGTCGTTGGTGAGGGTCGACAGTTATTAAAAAAAAGGGGCTTTTGGGTCAACTTCAAACAGTCATATCTTTTAGCACAAAATGAGTTAGATGGAACATAACCTATCAAATTAAAGATAATTGAGTCTTCTTTCCAACGCCACCGAATTTGTTAAAAAATAAGCTCGCAGTAAAAAGTTACACTTGTTTCAGTAGAGCCTTATTGGGCAGAGCCACAACCATGACCCAGTTGACCGGCAGTGGTTCTAATGACGGTCCGTCAGTCCCACCGTGAATAGCACTTCGTCAATTTTAAGTCAGGGTTATTTTGGTCTTTTTTCCTATGCATTGGGCACTTAAACTACGTCGTTTGATGCCTAAACTACGTCGTTTTATTCAGTCTAAGCCTAATAATCTAGTCAGAACCTACCCAAAACCCTCATTCTCCTAAAATCACCCAACTTAGTATTTCTCTGTAGATTTTGTCACCAGGTATGTGGGATTTTACTAGTGGGTTCCTTTCACCCATTAAGTCCCTAGAATTCAGTTAGTTCTTCAGATTTTAATAAATTGTTCAGACCTAGGGTTTCTAGATTTTCAAGATTTATTGTGATTATGGTTCCTTTGATCTAAATAACTTGTCTCTTGATAATTTAGTATAATTCCATGCATAGCACTCTGAATCCTAGCTTGTGTAAATTAATCTTAGTTCATGAATTATACTTGCTAGGCCAATCAGACAGAAAATCATGCTTCAGATTACGAATGTCATATTCTCAGTATATAAATATCGCATTCTCAGTTAGCATGTTAGTATTTTGAGTTATTCAATATTTAGTGCATTTTAGCTTCATGAATATTCAGTTGGGAGTAGACTTAGCACAAAGTTGGACTAGGGTTCAGCATACCCTCAAAGTACCAGAAACTACATGCCCGCGTAGGTTTATAATTCTCCTCAGTTGAGCATCAGTTTTAGTGATCACGCCACAGTCATGCCTTTATACCCCTGGCAAGGTATATTGGGTCCTCTCGATGTGGTGTATACATCGGACTCCACGTTTAGCTCATGTGGTTTATGTCGGTTAATAGTAGCTCCCACAGTTAGACTCTTAGTGCATTGACCAGGTTTTCAGGATTTACATCAGTATACAGTTCAACATGTTATCTTTTGATTAGAACTTGGTCATTGCATTCAGTTTAGTTTTCAGTTATACTTCAGTACATATCTATATCCTTGTTCAGATTATATCATTGCTCAGTTATGCATTGTTCGGCTTATATACTTTGTTCAGTTTAACATATCTATATCCTTCATGCTTAGTACATTCCAAGTACTGACGCATATTTTGCACTACATCATTTCATGATGTAGGTTCAGGCACCCAGCTTCCAGATGACGCTTAGATCGATTCTCGATTCGACTTTCACAGCTTCACTGGTGAGTCCTCATACTTCGAGGACAATAGACATGCTTTCTATTCTAGTCTTTACTTTCAGTTTTCAGTTTTGTTAGAGTTAGTTGGGGCATGTTCCAGCAACTCAATTCAGTTAGAGGCTTTTCAGACATAGTAGTAGATTCAGTTCGATTTGTTAAGTGTTGTTTCAGTCATCACTAAACTCTTATTACATTTTATATAGTCAGACTAGTTGGGTTCTTCCCCTTTTTAGATATCTATTGCTTTTAGCTTCCGCATAGTATATGTTTTACTTAGTTATTCTCAGTATGTTTGATATATGCCAGACTCAGGGTTAGCTTGGGGTCACTCATGATCCTAGGTCCCGTGTTACGTCTAGGGGGTAGCCTCGGGGCGTGACAGTAGAATTAAGGAGTGAGTACCAAATAACACGGTACTCAGCTCACAAGGTAAGACTAATCTAGAATACTAGTACTCCTTTCATCCCAATCGAACCACCTCAACTACAACTTGCATAGAAATAAGCCCAACCTAATAGTTTATAATACACAGCTCACAAGGCTTAACAATCATAGTCCAACAGTCACAGTTCAACAATCAACAAGTATCAAGTATGACAATCACAAGTATGAAGTAGATCAATCACAAGTATCAAGTAGACCAATCACAAGTATCAACTAGATCAATCACAAGAGTCAAACACTTGCCGGAATCATTTCACATCGGCACAATATCACTCACCGGAGTGATTTTTCATCAGCATAATTACCACATGTCTCATCACAGTGTACAAAAATTAATGCAAATAGGCAATTTCACACCATAAGGAAGAGACAATAAACTCAAGCAATTCAAGTCCACAATAATGTCATCAAAACATTTCTTCAATCAATGAGTTAGGATCAACATCAAGGCAATTCACCAAACACAATTATCAACACGTTGTCATTTTCATTTATTCCCCTTTTTCATTCATTAAGATCAATCAAGTGGAGTAATTGAACCCATCACCTCATTCTCATTACTCTCCAACACACGCAATGAAGGAAAATACAAGATTCTACAAGTTTTATAAAGTTTAGAAGTTAATTTGCCTTAATTCAATCAAAAGTCAATTCGAGACTTGAGCTTTTTCTTTCCGAACAATGTCCAAAGCCACACAATCAAATCCAACAAGTAATCACAATAAGATTCCAAAAATAATAACACTCATATCAAACACTTTTAAAATTGAGTCAAATCAACTCAAAAAACTCAATTCCAAAAATGAGGTTTGAATCCAAAAATCTTTACTTCAAAACGTTACCCAAGACATTTGGAACTCATTGGTGAAAACCATTTCGAAAAAGGATTAGAATTTAGCTCACAATCACATTTTTTATCAAGTTCTTGGGTTCTTGAAGAAACCCCAAATTATCATTCTAAAAACCTTAATTTGAACACTTAAATTCATTAATAATAATGTTTAAATGAAGATTTAAGATTTTGAGTTCTTTTGAGTTCTTATTTCTTGGAGCTTTTCTTTTGATTTTTTCTCCTTTTTTGCTGGAGTTTTTTCCTTTTCGTCTTTCATTGACCTTGTAGGGGTGTTTTTGTCTTTCTTTATTTCTTTCCATATTCCTTTTTTTTCCTTTTTTCTTTTCTAGAAGTCTTTTTTTTTTTTTTGCTTCCTTGACTTTGGGAGACTTTGTATCTTTTGCTTTTGGCATCTTCAAATTTAGATCATCTCTTATATTCTGCACATCTTTGGTGCGCTCAAGAAGGTTGGGCCAAGAGAGGGATAGTGCATGTAAGCACTCAGAAGGGGTAATGGCTAAGATGTGGTTGTCCAAAGAAAAGGCTCCAGGCTCAAAGTGGGAAAGCTAGGGATTAATGTCATTTGGTAGGCTTTGAAAGGCACAATCGGGTCAAAAAAGGCCTACAATCCTTTCCCAAACCAAACATTACTCAGGATTTCGCCTCGAAAAACATTCAGGCCAAGTTCTAGATCAACAATGCAATGCAATTGAATTTTGATTTAAAAGCTCACCACACAATGCACATGAAACCATGAGGTTGGTTTTATTCTTATCTTGAATGTCTGCAAGAGAATTTTCAAGCATCACAAAAGTACAAATGAGAGGTACCAAAAGAGTCTATAGTTTACCACAAGTTCAGTCCTCTTCATCATATCGAATATATTTACATGCTCATAACCGCATTGTTCCCAACTGAGCTGAAGACATGACTCTTACAATATGTATACAACTTTTTTTTTTGAAAGAATGAAAACCGAACCCAAGAAGGGCTTCCTACGTATCTCACCAAAATGAGAATCAGGTGTGCGTAGTTCATGCAGATATGTCATTGAAAATATGCACAAACATTTTTTATTTTATTTTTATAAAATTGAAAGAATGAATACCGAACCCGGAAAGGGCTGCCTACGTATCTCACCGAGATGAGAATCGGGTTCGCGTAGTTCGTTCAGATATGGTATAAAATTATGCATACAAGACCCTTTTTTTTTTTTTTAAATTTGAAAGAATGATTACCGAACCCAAGAAGGGTTGCCTACGTATCTCACCGAGATGAGAATCAGGTGTGCGTAGTTCATGCAGATAAGGCATAAAATAATTTCAAGATTTAGACAAACTCGGAGCAATTCTTATATCCTCTTAACTGTCGATCTTTGCACTGTCTGTTGAATGTGGTCTCCCAATTTTACAGTAACCACTTGTTGTTGTATCCCTTTTTTTTTATGTCTTTTCGAACTGTGTGTTCTCCCAATTATTCACAAGAGCTATACATTATTATCACCATCCCCGACTAATAGTCGGGGATGGTTTTTCTATAAAAATATGAGAAATGTGTGAAAGCAGAGTCAATATGTAAAATACATAACAAAAAATAGATGAGTGCGACCTTATAGTCAAAGACTCCCCTGATTTATCTTTTTTGACTTGATAATTAATGTCATGTGAAATCCAAAGACTCGAATTTCGCGAGTCCTCCCGTTCCTTGTAATTTCGGACAAGAAATGACCTCCAAATTCTAACATAAATCAAACTCTAACTTAAAGAGAAGAAAAACTCAAAAGGCAAAAGTGTTAATTCGTGTTCATAATGGATCATGCAACATATCACACAAAGAATTAATTAAACACATAAGCATTATTTTGATTGAAGACGAACTCAATTATATCGCATAACATACAAACAATCATTGCGCGTCCTATACAAATACATGACCCTTTGTGCTAAGGGTAGGGCTATCGATCTGAAGGATGTATTACGCCATTTGACAACATTCCATTGTCCCCCAAAACACTTCGTACAAATTTTATGAATAATTCAAATAGGATTACAAAATAAGGAGAAGAAAAATGATAAAAATAATCAGTCTCACGCAGGGGTATCATCCTAAACTAAGCCTTTGTGGAAGGTGTTTCCTCTTGAGCTTCTTGTCATCTCTGAATGCCAACATATTTTGGATGAAATGGTAACCTGTAAAGTTCCTTCTTCAACTAGAGTAAGCTATTAAAATAAACCTCCAACCCCGAATGACAATGATTTGTCAAATATCGTATACATCCTTCAAATTTAAACACATAAGTATGATCGTCCGTTCAGACCGAAGGCCATTTGGGACTCAAGGTGGGATTCTAATGGGCCCAACACGCCTTGGGGGTTGGGTCAACTTAGTTCAAATGCGCTAAATCTAGGATTTGGTTTCGCCCTACGCAAGTTAACTAAGAGTGGCTTTTGAAAGACCGGGAACCCAAGCGGACAACTTAGGCTGAAACTCACGACAACCATTGGACGCCTGACGTACCAATAAATTACCGATCATTTCGAAAAAAGGATTGAGTATAAAAAGTCTGGCTGCAATTACGCAAAAACCGTTCTTAATATACTATACATACATGTCGGAAAATGTCATGAATACAACAACAATGTAAATACAAGAAAACAGATAAAGAATAAACCGCAAGTACAATATTCAAATAATCAACAAAATATACAACATACAAGGTATAACACAAGAAAAGAAAACGCTCCTCAATTTGAAAAGATGAATTCATAATGGTTAGAGTCTCTATATTCCCTAGCGGAGTCGCCATTCTGTTTGCATCCCTACTCTATTCAAATAGGGAGAAACGTCGCGGTGGCTCGAAAAATAATCAATTAAGTCAATTTTAAAACAATTTCAAGAAGAAAGATGTTTTAAAGGAGTCGCCACCTAATTTTAGGAAAAAACTAGGAAACCAATTAAAAAATATCTACGAAACCATTAGATTCTAGATAAGGGGTTCAAGTTATTCCGAAGGTAAGGTGTTAGGCATCCTTCGAAATCCACAAATGTGGATCCCGACTGAATTCATGTATTTTTTTCAAATTGAGGAGGAGATAAAAACAAATATACAAGTAAAACAAACATGCAATATACACAAGTAATAAAATAAAATAATATAATAATAAACGGCCTAAGTTTGCCTAACGTCAATATATACAAAATAATGAATAAAGAGTATAATTCGAACTTCATTCGAATAGCTTCAATGGGAAGCA
>JAJONR010006647.1:0-10930 GCA_029582245.1 Solanum etuberosum | reverse complement strand
ATTTTCATTACACCATTTTTCTGATAATAATTAGATTATGTTCGTATATTCAAAAACTTCTAGTGTCATATCTTCTAAATCTAAGTTGTATATCGTTCGGTTTGCAAACCTTTCTACATATGTCTTTACGATATTTACTATATTTCATCGGATGTAGCATGTCCCCCACCCCCACCCCTTCTTCTTTTACTTTATGAAATCCACACTTTAATATTTGAGATTCTGTAATGAGTAGATACTTCCACATGAACATAATTTATTTTTTGATTAAATACATTATGAGATATTTTATCATACTTTTTGCACTTTTTAATCGACTTGAACAACATATACAGATCCTCTTCACCCATGTTATCATTATTAATAAAATATCCTTCACTATTTTACCAAAAGTTTTTGTTTATAATAATAATAATAATAATAATAATAATAATAATAATAATAATAATAATAATTTCTATTAATAATAATAACAAGTATCTTTTTTAATTATAATTATAATAATTTCTAATAATAATAATAACAAGTGTCTTTTTTAATTATAATTATAATAATTTCTAATAATAATAATAACAAGTCAAATTGAGTAGTCCCAATTTCGATTCTGTCACTAAAATTAACACTACTATCATCTCCAAGTTCAACGATGATATCTACGACGTTAATGGTGGTCTTCCAATTTATGCACAAACAAGTGTCTTTTTTACTTACGCTGGAAATAGTCTCGACATTACATTAAATGACCTTACGGAAGCTTCTTCATGAAAATATGTGAAAGAGGAATACAAATAATTTCTACAGTTTAATAAAATTGCTTTATATTTGTTTGTCTTTGTAAGTTTAAAATGAAGTAAATATGTTGAATTTGATGTTTCAAATGGTTCTTAAAATACTATTATTAAGAACAATTGAGGTAACTTTGCTATTATTCAAGGGTTATCAGGAAGTTGTTAGGTTCAAGATTTCACTTATTAATTTTGATGATATCAAACTAAAATATTTTAATAAAAGAATATTTATTTGTGGTAAAAATAATAATTCATCATTTGTATAGTTCCAAAATAATTCATCATTATCACATTAACGTCAGCCAATTCAATAAAATCAAAACTCCCTTGCACGTTTGCATAGTTCCAAAAGAGCAAACAATATATTTTGTATAGTTATCCTAATAATATTATTCTAATATTAATAAATAATAATAATAATAATAATAATAATAATAATAATAACAAAAATTAACAACAACCACAACAACACCACCAATAATAATAATAATAATAATTAATTTATACTCATTTTGAATTGAAATCAATAAAAATTAATTTAATACTCTTTATGAATTTAAAATCAGTTATAACTATTACAATATTTATTCATCGTTATCACATTAACGTCAACCAATTCAATAAAATTAAAACTCCCTTCCACGTTTGCAAAGCGCCTGAAGAGCAAACAATCAGTTTGAAAATTGAATTTAAATTAAAAAATAAGTGATATATATATATATTACCCTTACATATAAGCGGACAAGCAAAAGGACGAACAAAGCTTCAAGACATTGTACCAAAAGTAACATAAATTGTACCTTCACTTTGTACCCATTTTATTTCTTTATTTTCTTGCCCAACCACGTGTATGCATTTGAGTTCACTATCATTTTTTTTTCGGCAAACACATATTACATCTTTAATTACTTAATTGTCTTTACGTTTGTGGGAAACAACTGGTAAGGGAGTTTTTCGTTACGAACACAACAATAAGGAATATGCATTCTATATCATTTTTGTTAAATAATATTTGTTTGAAGTGCATTTACCTAGATATTAGATCATTGACGTTTAAGTTGTATCAAGTGGTCATACTTCTACAACAAAATGTATCACCTTTTTATAACTTGCATGAGTAAAGATGTATGTATAGTCTAATTTTATTGTGTATATGTATACAGATTAGGAGGATCGATTGACATGAAAAGGTCTACTTATATATTTTCAGTTATTTCAACTAAGTGAGATTAGTATAAGTAGCATTACCTTCATAAATAGAGATATTTATATTAAGAAGTTGCTATTTATTCATATTTCGACTCAAGTGATGTGTATGAAGTGCTACTAAGCCAAAGATAAAATTAATTGTTGTTAGTTTCTCTAATATGAATTTTATTAAATAAGTTTATATGCTATTTGCGAGTAAATGTTATTCCCTTTGTCTCAATTTATGTGGCACTTTTCATTTTTCGTGGGTCAAAATATTTAATTTTGACCGAAAATTTGCATATGAAATCTTCATGTCACGATCCAAAAAGGGATGTGATGGCACTCGTCTTATCCCACCAACTATTACGATAAATTGCTGAAATAAAACGATAGTAAAAGTCCAATACTATAAAATAATGCGGAAATTCATAATCAACTTGAATATACCCCCAAATCTGGTTGTCACGTGCACAAGCCTCTAATGTTTTACACTAGAATTGAAAGAAAACATAAGTATCAAATGATGTTGTTTCTAGAATAGAACAAGATCATAAATAGGAGTAAGAGGGTCCGTTGAGATGAAAGCAACTACCTCATAAATCTCGTTAGGAAGCCTCAGACAAGAAGAGGAAAGAGAGTATCACGAAGATCCGAGCTAGTAACCCACAAAAATGTAGAAGCAAGGGGTGAGTACCAAATCATCTATAGTACTCAGCAAACAAACTACTAAACATCGGGCTAAGAGTATAGAATATGAGTACTCCTACCACCCCAACCGAACCTTCACAATTACAACCTGCATAAAACCAGTCCAACCTAACAGTTCACAAATAATATAACACATAACTCAATAACAACACTTCGACAATTTCAAATCAACAATACACGAGATCAAGTCCATCAATCACAAGTTCCACAGAAAGGCACTCACAAGTTCACAAATGATAAAGATATGCAATGCGATGAAATGTAATGCCAAGTATAGTGATACACACCCGCTGTCTCTCAGTCCAGGATCCATGGGGGACATATCTGTCCATGCATCCATCGCGACGTGCGACATGACCCTCGATAATAAAATCTATCGCGGCGTGCGACACGTCCCTCGATAATAGAATCTGTCGTGCATGCGACACGTCCCTCGAATAATAATATCCGTCGCGGCGCGCGGGACGTCCTTCGAAATGGTACATTCTCTTTAATTTTTTATTCTTTCTCAATTCACATAACACTTGTCACAACCATGTCTCAGAACCAATGCAAATAACATGTTCAAACAAATAATAAGGAGATGACCATATTCATAATAATGCACAATTCACAACAACACAATCATGATACAACATCAACAATGAATGAATAAGCCTTTCAAACCATTCTCAACACATCACACACTAATAATTAATCACTTATTACCCCTTTTCATCATTAGAATTATTCAATATGGACAAATCAACCCATCACCAAGTCTCATTACTCCCTAACACATACCACAAGGACATATACAATTCTATACACTTAACAAGGATTGAGATATTCACTTGCGAGAAATTACATTGCCTTTTATTACCCTTTTTGTTGGGCTTCTAAATTAATGCAATCTATTCAAATAAATAATTACAATAAACTTTTGAAACCAACAACACCCATATTACTATGTGTCTAGCCTAGAACCAAAAACTCACCCTAGTTTACAATCAAATTCCTAATCTTGATGCCAATTAACATGTCAACTCTCATATTTTCCAAATTTCAAAACTAGAGTTAAGTTCCAACTTCTTCAATATCATAAATCTAATAATATTTATGTAGTACAATCCACCTACTATTTAATTTGATAACCAATATATCAAAACTTGTATCATAATGTGAGAACTATAAGAACTCAAATTGATCCCAATTTATACCACCCGTATTTAAACACGAAAATAAAGGTAACCGATGAAATACTATTATACAGAAGGCTACTTGTATGTCTGTTTAATAGTACAACCTCCCTTCCCAATAATTGCTTCATGATTATCAACAATTGACCATAATTACTTAATGACTAAAGTGCAATTTTTAGAAAATATACATGTGACAGTGGGGTCTACGGCAGTGAAGGTATGTTTTCTTTATAGAAAATTTTGAAGAGATCATATTCAACATTGAACATGAAAATTCAACCTGGGACTCTTTCTTATTGACGTGAAACAACAAACTTGCCATCAATTTGTAAACCAATTTTCTCTACCAAATTATTTCAAGTACACCAACATGTGGTAACGGCTTATGCCCATACACCCTAGAAATCACTACAGACTCGAAACGTTTACCTGAAATAGTTTATCTTTTCTTATCACCGTAGTATCGTTCTGCTTGGTGAATTGGGTGGGGAGGCTGCGGCAAATTCGTATAATGATAAAAGAATATTAAAATCCATTAACTTATTTTAATATATGGGTCATGTAAAATAAGGTATTAAATAAATTATGGACTTGACCCATTAACCACCAATTAAATTAATAAATGAAAAAATTACTGAAATACACCTCTTATGTTTCCCTTATTTTCAATATTCCCTTCTATTTTTAAAAACCTCTAAAATCCCTTAATTTTATAATGTATCCGAGCTAGTTTTTATGTATCCAGGTTATTTTATAATGTATCCGAGCTAGTTTTTAATATATCCGAGCTACATATTATGTATCCGGTTATTTTATAATGTATCCGAGCTAGTTTTTAATGTATCCGAGCTACATATTATGTATCCGGTTATCTTATAATGTATCCGAGCTAGTTTTTAATGTATCCGAGCTACATATTATGTATCCGGTTTGTTTTACTTTTTCAGGGATTAATGTAATTACAAACTAAATAGGGATAGATTGTAATTTCATATTAAAACTATGTGATTCCTAAGATTTATACATGAATGAATTATATAATTAATACCCATCAATTAAATAATTGTAGTTATCGAATAGTACAAAATTCTCAAACCAATTTCACTGACTGATCGGAAATGACTCGGGACAACTAACATAAGGGTAAAAGGGTAATTTTTATGAAAATTTCAAAAATGACCTACCGGGTCATTACACTTCATATTTTTTGAAATGAAATTTATATATTTGTGAAATACGTAAAAAGTACTATAAGTCACAATAATTAATAATTCAAAATGTTAAAAGGGTCTATGAAAAACTTATGGTCAAAGATAGACTTGTTTGAATCTCGAAATCTGAAAAGTGTCACATAAAATGAAACGGAGGGAGTAATATTTAAGTAATTTGAATGAAGATGCTGAAAACATTTGATGAGGTAAATAGGGGTAATGAATTTTAGTTTTAGTTTAAAACCTTAAGATGTAATTGTATGTTTTTTAAACAATAAAATGAACTTTCAGTTTTTTGCTCAAAATGATGATAATTTTCATGGTGTTGGCATATGATAGGCTTAGGGGTAGGTAAGCGAGATGCACTCCTACACATACTACGGAGTAATTATAGCATTTATTATTTGTATTTGGTATATATATATATATATATATAAAGTTTTACTCACATATTATGACATTGTAAAGTATGTAGATGTCGTATTAATGTTTTATGACATTCACTTTATTCTTTGAGCAAGAAAGTTCAATCCTGGAAAATTCTACTCAGTTTAAAATGAGGAGGAAAGTAGGGTCTTTCATGATGCACTTGACCAATGAAAGATGTCCGTGGAGATTCAAGGCCTATTTTGACAAGTAACTTATTCTAAAAGTTAATCACACATTTTCTGGAGTACAATCACATTCTCTTTATTATTTATTTTATTAGTTTTTGAATTATAACGGAGATGTTAATGATGACTTTTTGAGTGAAAGTATTGTTATTTTTTTTCTGTCATGTACATTAATGTACAAATATAAAATTTTAGTCAAAAACTTTATGTGATGATCCATATATTGTCAGGTTTAGTTTGACGCAACTGACATTTTATCCTATAATAATGCAAAAATGAATGTGTTTATTAGACATCATAATTAAAACACATGAATTTTGAAAAAAAGAAGAAGATTGAAATGTGTACTTTTTATACAAATTGTACAAACAAGAAGGATATACTAGCTTTCTTGAAAGTAGCAGAAATTGACTAAGCCAAGAAACTTTATGAAGACAATAGAGAATCTATGGGATAAAATCTCTACAAAAGTAGGAGAAACATCGATTACTTTGGTTGTACATTTCAATTTGTCAACATGCATATTAGTAACTTCCCATTGATAACCGACTAACAGCATCTGCCACCACATCTGTCTTACCGGGGTGATAGAGGACACTCATGTCATAATTCTTTGGTAACTCAAGCCACCTTTTTTGGCGAAGATTTAGAACCTCTTGCTTAAACACATATTGCAAACTTTTGTGGTCGGTAAAAACATCAACATGAACACCATATAAGTAATGTTTCCAATCTTTAAGGCAAAAACAACCACCGCCAATTCTAAATCATGGGTAGGATAGTTTTTTTTCAAGAATCTTAAGTTACCACGAAGCATAGGCAATAACCTTCTCATTTTGCATAATAACACACCCTAACCCAACTTTTGAAGCATCACAATAAACCACAAATCTATTGTATCCTTCCCGTAAAGTCAACACCCGAGCGGAAGTAAGCCTATCTTTCAGCTCTTGAAAACTCTTTTCACACGCTTCAGACCATACAAACTTAACCTTCTTTTGGGTCAATGCCGTCAACAGAGAGGCAATCAAAGAAAATCCTTCCACAAACTTTTTATAGTAACCAGCCAAACCCAAGAATTCACATATCCAAAGGGGATAGAGGTCTAGGACAACTCTTAACCGCATCCATATTCTTAAGATCTAACTCAATACCCTTATTGGAAATAATGTGACCAAGAAAAGTCACAGATCCTAACCAAAACTCACATTTACTAAACTTTGCAAAGAGTTGTTTGTCCTTGAGGACTTGCAACACAATACTCAAATGATTGGTATGCTCATCCTCACACTCCTTGAGTAAATTAAGATACCGTCGATAAACACAATTACGAACATATCAAGGTATTGCCTAAACACCCTATTCATCAAATCTATAAATGCGGCCGAAGCAGTAGTCAAACCAAACGATATTATCAAAAACTCATAATGAACATACCGGGTTCGAAAATCCATCTTTGGAATGTCATCTTCCTTTACCCTCAATAGATGATATTCCGATCGGAGGTCAATCTTAGAAAAGTAACTCGCTCCTTGTAGTTGATCAAACAGATTGTATGTCTTTGGAAGATGATATTTGTTCTTAATAGTAACCTTGTTTAGTTGCCGATAATCAATGCACATACAAAGGATACCAACTTTCTTTCGAACAAACAAAACTGGAGCACCCAATAGGGAGATAGATACTCGGTCGGATAAAACCCTTATCCAACAATTCTTTCAATTTCTTTTTTAACTCCTTAAGTTCTGTCGGAGCTATACGATAAGGAGTGATAGATATCAATTGCGTATCTGGGAGAAGGTCAATACCAAATTCTATTTCTCTTTTGGGAGGAACACCGGGTAAATCATCGGGAAACATTGAAACTTATTAACAATGGGGACTGACTCAAAGATAGGGTTTTGGAATCCATATACCTAACCCGGACAAGATGGTATATGCAACCCTTAAAATCATCTTTCTAGCTTTAAAAAAAGAAACAAACTTACTCTTAGGCATAGAATTTCCCCCTTTCAACTCTAGGACAGGCTCATTGGGAAATTGAAACTTGACCACTCGGGTCCTACAATCAACAGAAGCATAACAGGAATGGAGTCAATCCATACCAAGAATAACATCGAAATCTAACATATCAAGCTCTACAAGACCAACATGAGTGACTCTATGGGATAAGGAAACGGGACAACTTCTATAGACACTCTTGGTCACAATAGACTCACCAATAGGAGTCGAGATGGAAAAAGGTCTATCAACACATCTGGAAGAACATCAAACCTCATGGCCACATAGGGCGTCACAAAAGACAAGGTAACACCGGGATCAAGCAAAGCATAGACATCAAGATGAAAGACTTTTAATATACCGGTAACCACATCGGGGAGACCTCTTGCTCATGGCGAGTTTGAAGTGCATTAAACCGGTTTCGCTTTGGAGAACTTGGACATAAACCACTAGGTAGAGTTTGCCTACCATCCTTTCCCTTGTAATTTCTGGATGGATAATCCCTCAAGCGGTGATCACTGTTTCCACAACCAAAGCAATTATCCGTACCCATCAAGCATTTTTTCGGATGACTCTTGCCACACTTTTGGCATGCGGGAACTGAAGAACCATTTCATCTTTTAGGTTCAGGGTTAGACACCCTATCTTTGTTTAATTTAGGAGTCGGAGCATTGGAGGAACCTTGACCAAAAAACCTTTGTTGAAAAATAGAACAACCATGTCCATCGGACCTCGAGTATGAAAAGTCACCATCATCGGTCCTTGCCTTCTTTGCCTCCCTAGATCTTTCCTTAAGCTTCTCCTCTTCAATTTGTAGGGAATGAACCATTAGACGAGAAACGACCATATCATTAGTGAGCATGGTGGTACAACATTCTTTAACCATCATTTCGAACACACCCGAGACGAACTTGCTCCTTTTTTCCCTAGAGTCGGCAACCATAGTAAGAGCATACCTAGACAATTGTGTGAACTTCAAGGCATACTCCTTCACACTTATATTTTCTTAGAGAAGGTTAATGAATTCAAGTACCTTAGCCTCCCTCATCTCAACGGGAAATAACCTATCAAGGAAAGCACCCTTCAATTTTTCCCAATCAAGAGGACCCGCACCAAGCGCCCTCTCTTCCTTTCATTGGTTGAACCAAACTTGAGCAACACCCTTAAGTTGATAAGCGGCTAATTCTTCCTTTTCCACCGGCGTCACCTCCATGATCATCAACACCTTGTGTACCTCATCAATAAAATCTTGAGGATCTTCCTCAACCTTGGAACCATGAAACTCCGGAGGATTAATCCTAGTGAAGTCCCTCACTCGAGTGGCCACCGTACCCACATTTGGGTTCACAGGGACCACAACCTCCTTATTGGCTTGGGTCATCATGGCTTGAGCCAATCTTGAAAAGCAGCCCTAAACTCCTAATCAGTCACTTGTTCGGCCAAAGGATCAGCCAGAACTTGTGGAGCTTGAGGAGTTTCTCATTCCACATTCTCACCCGCATTCCTTTTTACATATGCTCTTCAAGGGGCCATATCCTGAAAAGTATCGGATAGGGATTAGGAGAGAGACATATAGAGTTAAACTTTATCGCATGACTTTAGAGTGATGACAGAAAAGGAATTTCCTAAACATCTTATAGCTTCTCGTTCATAAATGTGGTGCACTTCATACTAATGAACAAGACTCTACTCGACGTGGCTTATGAGACATCCTAGGACCTTTCTAAACCTTGTGCTCTGAATACCAAGATTTTAACGACCCAAAGTACACTCTAGACGTGACATGGTGTATAAGACACCGAAAGGCCCAACCCAAGTCACTTAGCATGCATCATACAAGATAATAGAAATAAAAGAGTTTAAAAAGTAGCATTTCATAGAAAGAGTTCGACAAAAGAGGAAGTATAAACATAAGTCTCAAAGCCATATGATACATCAAAGAAGTGATTGAGACGTAACTCATACATCACATACAAAATCTGAAATGAAAATGACATAAAAGCAATAAAAGAGTCTCGATCTTCGGAACATGAGGACTCACCAATCTTGAATGTATATGAGGGATCACAAGCCACGAGTATGAGGAATAGAAGTGTCAGACCCTACATTAGTGAAACAATATAGGCATAAGTATGTGTTAGTACATGGAATGTACTAAGTATAAGGCAATATGCATAAATATAAGCATGACATAAAAAAACATAAAACAAGTAGGCATGATCGTAATGGAATATTTAAAAGCTTTAAAGAGAAGATGACTGTAACAGCCCGTATCCTAGACATACCAGATTGCATATTTAAGAAGCTACAGGTGCCACATACGGGCTCCACCTATGGACCATAGGGTGACCCACGGTCTGTCCTGGTGGTTCGTGGTTCAGCACCTGGAGCCCCTCCCAGAAAAGCCCAGAAAAATTATTCTAAGTCCAGACCTATGCTAGGACCTACGAACCTTAGGTCAAACCACGGTCCGTGGTCCAGGGCCGTAGGTCAGACCCCATATTTCAGTCCCAGAAATCCCCCAGAAAATCAGCTAAGGGTCAGCCTACGCCAGGACCTACGGAGCGTAGGTCAGACCGCGGTCCGTGGTCCAGGGCCGTAGGTAAGACCCTCATTAGATACTCCCAGTAACGAATGACGGTTGACCAGCATGGACCGTCGGTCCATCCACGGTCCGTCGGTCAGTCCGTCGGTTAACCCCGATAGCAGTTAAGTCAGGGGTCTTTTGGTCTTTTCCCTATGTGTTGGACTCCTAAACTACGTCGTTTAACTCCCTAAACTACGTAGTTTTGGTCAGTTTAAGCCTAGTAACTTAATTAGAACTTACCCTAGTCAATTCATTCTCCAAAATTTAGAAAACTCATAGCAAAAGAGGAGAAAGAGTCGACCAGCCCTAGTTCAAGAACGCAATAAAGTTTCATCAGTTCCAGCCCTGAAATCGAAGGGTTTCTCCGTGGAATTCATCACCAAGTATGTGGAATTTCACTAGTGGGTTTATTTCGCCCATTAGGTCCCTAGAATTCAGTCAGAATCTTGATTCCCTTGATATTATCTAGACCTAGGGTTTCTTTAATGTTAGAAATTGTTGGGTTTTAGCTGTTAGAATGATACAAATCAGATTATCATGTTGTTGCTCAGTTTCTTACATGAAATTCAGAACCCTAGCTATGTAGTTCCTTTAGTTCATGAATTACACATGCTAGGCCAGCTATTTCAGTTATATACATGCTTCAGTT
>JAJONR010006645.1:0-16171 GCA_029582245.1 Solanum etuberosum | reverse complement strand
ATAAGTAAGTTACACAATACAAAAAGTTGGACAATGCAATGTAATGAGATGATGAAATGATGGAATGATATGGTGGAACAAGGGTCGCCGCACTACCTGTCGTATACACCTTGCCGAGTTTTAGCTTCCAGAAAAGGACCCATGCAAGACTCGCAATCCATATACCAATCTCATAATCTCAATATTTTATCAACTTTCCACCTAGGTCATGGTCAAGGATATAAGTAATGTGTCACATTTTCTTTCTCAAAAACAGTATTTCTCAACTTTCTCATATTTCCATGAATAATGATATTCTGAATGAGGATGAATGCATCACAACACATACAACACAAAGGCATAATTAATTCATCAAGGATCATGAATAGCATAAAGTTCCCAAACTCGCAAGTCATGAAAAACTCCATCAAAGGATAGAGATAGTGGAGGAAACCTTACCAACCATCTTACTAGCTCAAATTGGATGTTAGAGACGTAATGGAAGTGACAGAATCTCCATCTGAGGCTTGAAACTTAAAATGCTGACCAAAGTCAACCATGCCAAGAATTCTCAACTCAAAAGGGACAAAATCACCAAAAACACACTTGATCGCATCGGGGACCACACCAATCATTTCCACAATACAACTAAGCATGAAAACGCTAAGGGGAAAGGCAAAATGGTCATTTCACAATTAAAAGCCAATTCACAAGAAATGGGACACTACACTATCCACCACCAAAATACGCATTCCTCATCGAATGAAAAGCAAAATAAGGTACCTAAAAGGGTAAAAAATTGAGGGTATCTACGATGCCTGTCAGAATCCACCTCCCACATCACCTCCTCAACAGGTTGGTTTCTCCACTATACCTCTATTGAGTCAATATGCTTGGATCTCAACTTTCTAGTCTACTTATCCAAACACGGTGAGGTGCATAAATATCAAGTCGAACAAAATGTCTAGCCAACGATTGAACCTCTAAAGCCATATTGTCTTTCCGCCACGTTAAGAAAGGCTAAGCTACCCATACTAGGTGCCTTCCGACTCAAATCATCCTATAACACCTCAGATTTGGAGAAGATAGAAAAAATGCAGCTTTCCAGGACTTGGTGCCAGAACCACGGAAACCACTAACGGTATGTGGTCTGACACACGGTCCGTAGGTGGGGTCCGTTGTTGGGCACCAAATGTTGATGGTCTCTGATCCCACCCACGGTCGACCAATATGGTCCCTGGTTGGACCTACGAACTGTAGGTCTAACCGTAGGTGAGGGTCAGCAACCAATTAGGGGAAAATTTATGTTGGGTCAACTTCAAATGGTCATATCTTTTAGCACAAAAGGAATTAGGTGGCCCATGACCTATCAAATGAAAGATAATTGAATCCTCTTTCCAACGCCACTGAGTTTGCTAAAATTCCATTTCGGACTAAAAGGTTATGCTCATTTTAGTGAAGCCCTGTCGAGAAGACCACGAACCACAACCACGGACAACGGTTGGTAGTCCAAACGACGGTCTGTATGTCCCTCCATGGATGGCCTTCGTCAGCTTTTAAGTAAGGGTCAATTGGGTCTTTTTCCTATGCGGTGGGGCCCTTAAACTACGTCGTTTAATGCCTAAACTACGTCGTTTTATTCAGTCTAAGCCTAATAACTTAGTCAGACTTACCCAGAACCCTCATTCTCCAAAATTCATCCAAACTTGGAGCAAAAAGAAGAGGATAAGTCGACTAAACCTCCCAAGAACAAGCAATAGTGTTCTTCAAAGTTCAGCCGTAAAATCAAAGGATTTCTCCATAGATTTTGTCACCAGGTATGTAGGATTTCACTAGTGGGTTCCTTTCATCCACTAGGTCCCTAGAATTCAGTCAGTTCCTTAATTCTCCATATCTAGTTTACACCTAGGGTTTCTAAAACCTTTGATATTTATTGTTATTTAGCTGTTGTAGTATCCTATATCGAAATGGCTTGTTTCTTGGAAAGTTTGCTTAATTCCTTGTATGAAACTCAGAACCCTAGTTTGTGTAGATTCTCTTAGTTCATGAATTACATTTGCTAGGTCAGTTAAACAGATAATCATGCTTTAGATTTCGAATGTCACATTATCAATATATAAATATTACATTATCAGTTAGCATGTCAGTATTTTGAGCTATTCAATATTTCAGTCACATTTTAGTCATATACATATTCAGTTGGGAGTAGACTTAGCACCGAATTGGACTAGGGTTAAGCGTACCCTGATAGTCCTAGAACTACGTGCCCCCGTAGGATTATAAGTCCCCTCTATTGGGCATCAAATTTAGTGATCACGTCAGTCATGACTTTATACCCCTGGCAAGGTATATTGGGTCCTCTCGATGGGGTGTATACATCGGACTCCACGTTTAGCTCACGTGGTTTTATGTCGGTGAATACTAGCTCCCACAGTCAGACTCTTAATGCATTTGTCCAGGTTTTCAGTATATACTTCAGCATTCGGTTCAGTATGTTGTTTTCATGATTAGTACTTGGTCATTGCATTCAGCTTAGCTTTTCAGTTATGTTCAGTATTTACATTTTTTCTCAGCTTATGTCATTGCTCAGTTATGATTTGTTCAGCTTATATATATTTGTTCAGCTTAGTATCTATATCTTGCATGCTCAGTACATTCCAAGTTCTGACGCATACTCTATGATACATCATTTCATGATGTAGGATTAGGTACTCAGCATCCAGATCACGCTTAGATAGATTCTTGGTCCGCATTCAGCAGCTTCAGTGATGAGTCCTCATATTCCGAGGACAATAGACATGCTTTCATTTTAGTCTTTACTTTCACTTTTCAGTTTTGTTAGAGTTAGCTAGGGGCCATGTCCCAGCAACTCAACTCAGTTAGAGTCTTTTCAGACATAGTAGTAGAATCAGCTTGAATTGTTAAGTTTAATCTTTCAGTTGTTATTAAACTCTTAGTATGTTTTATCCATTCAGACTAGTTGGGTATTCCGCATTTTCTAGTTATCTATTGTTTAAGCTTCCGCATAATATATGTTTACTTCATTTATTCTGAGTATGCTTAATATATGCCAGAAATAGGGTTAGCTTGGGGTCACTCGTGATCCTAGGTCTCGTGTTACGTCAAGGGCGTAGCCTTAGGGCGTGACAAACTTGCTATCAGAGCATTAGGTTCAAGAGTTCTAGGATGTCTGAAAGCTACACTAAGTAGAGTCTCTTTCATGGGTGTGAAGTGCACCACATATATGAGAGGGAGGCTACGAAGTGTTTTAAGAAAAACTTCACTTTCTTTGCTATTCTTATCATGCGTGGGTATGATCCAACTTCTCCTTTCTAATCTGTCGTTATGTGTTTCAGATAATGCCTCCTTGTAGAGCTAACGCACGGAATGCTAATGCACGCAATGCTAATACAGTTTCTCCAGTCCTGAACCATGAGGTTACGAATGTAGAATTTCAGAATGCGATCCAGCACTTGGCTCAGAGTGTGGCCAATAAAAATAATCAGCAAGTCCCAGTTCCTACTAACACAAATGGTGAATCAGCTGCATTTAGGGTTCGAGACTTTGTTCGGATGAATCCGCCTGAATTTCTAGGGTCGAAGGTTGGTGAGGACCCACAAAACTTCATTGATGAGGTTAAGAAAATTCTTGGAGTAATGCAAGTGACTGGAACTGAGAGTGTTGAGTTGGCATCCTACCAACTTAAGGATTTGGCTCATATCTGGTTAACTCAATGGAAAGATAACAAGGGTACAGATGTAGCTCTTGTGACTTGAGATTGTTTTACTGGAGCTTTCCTAGACAGATTCTTCCCAAGGGAATTGAGAGAAGCTAAGGCACAAGAGTTTATGAACTTGAAATAGGGGTCAACGTCGGTCTAAGAGTACGGGCTAAAGTTCACTCAGCTTTCCAGGTATGCTCCACACATGGTTGCCGATTCAAGGGCACAAATGAGTAAGTTTCTTGTTTGGGGTATCCGATCTGCTGAAGACTGAGTGTAGGACTGCTATACTTCTAAGGGATATGGTTATCTCCAGGCTAATGACTCATGCTCAGCAGGTTGAGGGAGATAAGCTTAGAGAATTGGCTAAGGATAAAAAAAAGGCCAGAACAGGAAACTATGAATACTCACAGAAAAAGTCGGGAGGTGAAAATCACTCACAGTTTCAACAAAGGTCTACAACCCCAGCACCTTCATCAGCTAGTGCTCCATCCCCCAAGTTTCGACAACATCAGAAAGGTGGGGCATCAGGATCTAGGTCTCAGGGGAGTGCTTCAGGTAAGAAGACCCTCCCAACTTGTTCAAAGTGTGTTAAGAACCATCCGGGCGAGTACCTTGCAAGCAAGGAAGGGTGCTTTGGGTGTGGTCATTCTGGCCATAGGTTGAAGGATTTCCCTTCTTCCAGGCAGGGGCAAGGAAGTAACAACAATAGGGCTCAATCTACAGCACCAGCAGGTTGCCCAACTCAGCTGGGTACTTCATCTGGTACAGGTGGTGGTCAGCGCCAGAACAGGTTGTATGCTCTCCAGGCTTGCCAGGACCAGGAAGATTCTCTTGATGTGGTCAATTGTACGTTACGAGTATTTTATTTAGATGTTTATGCATTGTTAGATTCAGGGGCTACACTGACTTTTGTAATTCCCTATATAGCAGTAAACTTCAGTGTCAGTCCAGAAACTCTTTCAGAACCCTTCTCATTGTCTACTCCAGTTGGTGACCTAGTTATAGCTAGATGGGTATAAAGAAATTGCCTTGTCACAGTCTCTTAGAAAATCTCCTCAACAAATTTTGTAGAGTTAGAAATGGTAGATTTTGATATCATTCTAGGCATGGATTGGTTACATTCCTGTTATGCCTTAGTCGATTGTAGAACTAGGATCGTTCGGTTTCAATTTCCAAATGAGCCAGTCTTAGAGTTGAAGGGTAGTAGCTCAGTGCCTATGTGTCGATTCATCTTTTACCTTAAGGCCAGAAAAATAATTTCCAATGGGTATATCTATCATCTTGTTCGGGTTAAGGATTAAAACTACGAAACCCCAACTCTTGAGTCAGTCCCTGTGGTAAATGAGTTTCCAGACGTGTTTCTAGAAGATCTTCCCGAAGTTCCTGCCGAAAGGGAAAACGACTTCAGAATAGATCTCCTTCCAGATACCCAGCCCATTTCGATTCCTCCTTACAGAATGGCTCCAGCCGAGCTTAAGGAATTGAAAGAGCAGTTGAAAGACCTTCTAGATAAAGGCTTCATCAGACCTAGTATCTCTCCATGGGGTGATCCAGTGTTGTGCGTGAAAAAGAAAGATGGTTCTCTCAGAATGTGCATTGACTATCGTCAGTTGAGCAAAGTCACCATCAAGAATAAGTATCCCAACTTCAGGGTGCTAGTTGCTTTTCTAAGATAGACCTCAGATCTGGCTATCATCAGCTCTGAGTCTGAGATAGTGACATCCTGAAGATAACTTTCAGAACTCGGTATGGTCATTATGAATTTGTAGTTATGTCTTTCGGAATAACAAATTCTCCTGTAGCTTTCATGGACTTAATGAACAGATTGTTCAAACAGTATTTGGACTTGTTCGTTATCATCTTTATCGATGATATCCTCATTTATTCTTGGAGTAAAGAGGAGCATGTGACTCATCTGAGAGTTGTTCTGCAAACTCTCAAAGATCGCCAGTTATTCGCTAAGTCCAGCAAATGTGAATTTTGGTTGCAGTCGGTCACTTTCCTTGCTCATGTGGTATCCAGCGAAGGGATCCAATTGGATTCTCATAAAATTAAGGCAGTACAGCACTGGCCCAGACCCACCTCTCCAACAGATATCAGAAGTTTCTTAGGTTTGGCTGGTTATTACAGGAGATTTGTTGAAGGATTTTCATCCATAGCTTCCCCATTGACCAAGTTGACTCAGAAGAAGGTCAAATTTCATTGGTTAGATGAGTGTGAGAAAAGCTTCTCAGAACTGAAGACTAGGTTGACTACAGCTCCGGTCTTGACTCTACTAGATGGTTCAGATGGTTATGTAATTTATTGTGATGCATCCAGGGTCGGCCAGGTTGTGTGCTGATACAGAGAGGTAAGGTCATAGCTTATGCTTCTAGACAGCTTAAGGTCCATGAGAAGAACTACCTGACTCATGACCTCGAGCTTGCAGCCGTAGTATTTGTCCTAAAGATTTGGATACACTACTTGTATAGTGTTCATGTTGATGTATTCACAGATCATAAGAGCCTCCAGTATGTGTTCACCCAGAAAGAGTTGAATCTTCGTCAGAGGAGATGGCTTGAATTCCTGAAAGACTATGACATGAATGTGCTTTACCATCCGGGTAAGGCCAATGTAGTGGTTGATGCTCTCAGTAAGTTGTATATGGATAGCGTAGCACATGTTGAGGAAGAAAGGAAAGAGCTAGCCAAAGATGTTCACTGGCTTGCTAACTTAGGAGTTTGCCTTACGAACACATCAAAGAGTGGGGTGATAGTTCAGAATGGATCAGAATCTTTCTTGGTAGCGGAGATTAAGGATAATCAGGATAGTGATCCTATATTACTTCAGTTGAAAGGTTCAGTTCATCCGTAGAAAGTTGAGGTTTTCTCCCAATGGGTAGATGGTGTACTTCGTTACCAGGGTCGCTTATGTGTTCCTAATGTGGGTGAGTTGAGGCAGCAGATCCTTACAGAAGCCCATAATTCCAGATATTCTATTCATCTAGGTTCCACTAAGATGTACCGTGATCTACGGGAAGTCTTTTGGTGGAACGACATGAAGAGGGACATAGCAGATTTTGTGGCTAATGTCCTAATTATCAACAGGTTAAGGCAGAACATCAGAAACCAGGAGGTATGACTCAAGAGATTAACATTCCTACATGAAAGTGTGAAGTGATAAACAGGGACTTCATTACAGATTTACCTCGTACTCGTAGACAGCATGACTCCATTTGGGTGATAGTAGACAGAGTCACTAAGTCCGCTCACTTCTTGGCTGTCAAGACTACAGATTCAGCGGAGACTACTCCAAACTCTACATCCATGAGATAGTCAGGTTGCATGGGGTTCCCTTGTCTATCATCTCAGATAGAGGTCCTCAATTTACCTCTCATTTCTGGAAATCATTTCATAAAGGTCTTGGCACTCAGGTAAATCTCAGTACAATATTTCATCCACAGACGGATGGTCAGGCAGAGCGTACCATTCAGACCTTAGAAGACATGTTGAGAGCTTGCGCGATCGATTTCAAGGGTAGTTCGGATGATCACCTACCTCTCATAGAGTTCACCTATAATAATAGTTATCATTTCAGTGTTCAGATGGCCCCGTATGAGGCACTATATGGGCGTAGATGAAGATCTCTGGTTGGTTGGTTCGAAGTAGGTGAATCAACCTTGATTGGGCCAGATTCGGTTCATGAGGCTATGGAGAAATTTCAGGTCATCATAGATAGACTAAAAACAGCCCAGAGTCGTCATAAATCCTATGCACATGTAAGGAGAAGGCTCTTAGAGTTTGAAATTGATGATTGGTGTTTCCTAATGGTGTCACCTATGAATGGGGTGATGAGATTTGGCAAGAAAGGGAAGCTCAATCCTAGATATGTAGGTCCTTACAGAATCCTGAAAAGGGTTGGTAATGTGGCATATGAGTTAGAGTTGCCAGCAGAACTAGCATCGGTTCATCCAGTCTTTCACATTTCCATATTGAAGAAGTGTGTGGGTGATTCGGCATCAATAGTATCATTAGAGAGTGTGGCTGTGAAGGATAGTCTCACTTATGAAGGGGTGCCAGTTGAGATCCTTGACCGTCAGGTTCGTAGGTTGAGAAATAAAGAAGTAGCTTCAGTAAAAGTTTTGTGGAGGAGTCGGTCCGTAGAGGGAGCTACTTGGGAAGCAGAAGCAGCCATGAAGTCCAAGTATCCTCACCTCTTCCCTTCTGATTCCGCTTCAGCTTCAGGTAATAGTTCCTCTCCAGTCTCTCGGTTAACTCTTGCGTAAATTCAGTGTCAGTATCTTGTTCCTTCATTTGTTCTTGCATTTCAGTATATTTGCATGTTTTTGGAACTCAGTTCAGTTAGATATCAGTTTCTAGTACTTAGTGGTAGGGATTGCAGCTCCTTCCCTCCATACTCAGCTTTTTTAGACTTCATTCGAGGACTAATGTTCCCAAGGGGGAGATATTGTAACACCTCGGATTTTGAGAAGATAGAAAAAATGCAGCTTTCCAGGACCTGGTGCTAGAACCACGGAAGCCACCGACAGTCCGTGGTATGACAAACGGTCCGTAGGTGGGGGTCCGTCGTTGGGTACCAAATATTGATGGTCTCTGATCCCTCCCACGGTCGACCAGGATGGTCTGTGGTTGGACCTACGGACCATAGGTGAGAGTCAGCATCCAATTAGGGGAAAATTTAAGTTGGGTCAACTTCAAATGGTCATATCTTTTAGCACAAAAGGAATTAGGTGGCCCATAACCTATCAAATTAAAGATAATTGAATCTTCTTTCCAATGCCACCGAGTTTGCTAAAATTCCATCTCGGTGTAAAACATTATTCTCGTTTTAGTGAAGCCTTGTCAGGAAGATCACGAACCACGACCACAGACGACGGTTGGTAGTCCAAACGATGGTCCGTTGGTCCCTCCGTGGATGGCCTTCGTCAGCTTTTAAGTAAGGGTCATTTAGGTCTTTTTCCTATGCATTGGGGCCCTTAAACTACATCGTTTAATGCCTAAACTACGTCGTTTTACTCAGTCTAAGCCTAATAACTTAGTCAGACTTACCCAGAACCCTCATTTTCCAAAAATCATCCAAACTTGGAGCAAAAAGAAGAGGAAAAGTCAACCAAACCTCCCAAGAACAAGCAGTAGTGTTCTTCAAAGTTCAGCCCCGAAATCAAAGGATTTCTCCGTAGATTTCGTCACCAGGTATGTGGATTTCACTAGTGGGTTCCTTTCATCCACTAGGTCTCTAGAATTCAGTCAGTTCCTTGATTCTCCATATCTTGTTTAGACCTAGGGTTTCTAAAACCTTAGATATTTACTATGATCTAGTTGTTGTAGTATCCTATATCGAAATGGCTTGTTTCTTGGGAAGTTTACTTAATTCCTTGTATTAAACTCAGAACCCTAGTTTGTGTAGATTCTCTTAGTTCATGAATTACACTTGCTAGGTCAGTTAAACAGATAATAATGTTTTAGATTTCGAATGTCACATTATCAGTATATAAATGTTGCATTCTCACTTAGCATGTCAGTATTTTGAGATATTCAGTTCAGTCACATTTCAGTCATATACATATTCAGTTGGGAGTAGACTTAGCACTGAGTTGGACTAGAGTTTAGCGTACCCTCATAGTCCCTGAACTACGTGCCCCCATAGGATTATAAGTCCCCTCTGTTGGGCTTCAAATTTAGTGATCACGCAGTCATTCCTTTATACCCCTGGCAAGGTATATTGGGTCTTCTCAATGGGGGGTTTACATTGGACTCCAAGTTTAGCTCATGTGGTTTTATATCGGTTAATAGTAGCTCCCACAGTCAGACTCTTAGTGCATTTGACCAAGTTTTCAGTATATACTTCAGCATTCAGTTCAGCATGTTATTTTCACAATTAGTACTTGGTCATTACATTCAGCTTAGCTTTTCAATTATGTTCAGTATTTACATTCTTGCTCAGTTTGTCATTGCTCAGTTATGATTTGTTCAGCTTATATATATTTGTGCATTTTAGTATCTATATCCTGCATGCTCAATACATTCCAAGTACTGACGCATACTCTGCGCTACATCCTTTCATGATGTAGGTTTAGGTACTCAGGATCTAGATCACGCTTAGATCGATTCTCCCTCCGCATTCAGCAGCTTTAGTGGTGAGTCCTCATATTCCGAGGACAATAGACATGCTTTCATATTAGTCTTTACTTTCACTTTTCAGTTTTGTTAGAGTTAGCTGGGGGGGCATGTCCTAGCAACTCAACTCAGTTAGAGGCTTTTCAGACATAGTAGTAGAATCAGCTTGAATTGTTAAGTTTAATCTTTCAGTTGTTATTAAACTCTTAGTATGTTTTATACATTCAGACTAATTGGGTATTCCCCATTTCTCAGTTATCTATTGTTTTAGCTTCCGCATAGTATATGTTTATTTCAGTTATTCTGAGTATGCTTAATATATGTCAGACACAGGGTTAGCTTGGGGTCACTTGTGATCCTAGGTCCCATGTTACGTCAAGGTGGTAGCCTCAGGGCGTGACACATCCGCTACCACATTTTCCTTGCCCGAATGATAAAGAATGGTGATGTCATAGTCCTTTAAAAAATCCAAGTATATATGTTGCCTCATGTTTAGATTCGGCTGAGAAAAGATATACTAAGCCTACGATGATCAGTAAAGACTTACCAATGCACACCATAGACATAATGCCTCCGTAACTTCAAGAAGAAGACCACTGCCACTTACTTTAAATCATGAGTAGGGTAGTTGTTCTGATGCACCTTCAGTTTTCGAGATGCATATGCTATGACTCTCCCCTTTGGCATCCATTCACCACCTAGACCAACACCTGAAGCATCACAGAAAACCATAAATGTCACACCCTCTTCGGGTAATGCTAATATAGGTGTTGAGGTCAATAACTCCTTGAGCTCTTGAAAGATCACCTCACACTCATTGGTCCATAGAATACCATAGTTTTTTGAGTCAACTTAATTAGTCAATAGAGCTACAATGGAAAAGAAATTCTGAACAAACCGACAATAATAACTCGCTAACCCGATGAAATTCGGAATCACGGTAGGGAAGTAGGTCTCTCCCAATTACGAACGTCCATAACCTTGGTTGTATAAACTACAATACCTTCCTTGGTCACCACATGACCCAAGAAAGCCATGGACTCAAAACAAAACTCACACTTGGAGAATTTTGCATAAGACTTCTCCTCTATCAATCTATAAAGAACGGTCCACAAGTGACGAATATGATCAGCCTCATTCAGAGATTAAACCAAGATATTATCAATAAACAAAATTATAAATGAATCCAAATAAAGCTGAAACACCTAGTTCATCAACTCCATAAAAGCGGTCGGGGCATTAGTCAGTCTAAAGGACATGACCACAAACTCAAAAATGCCCATAATGAGTCCTGAAGGCAGTCTTCAGGATATCCAAATCCCAAACTCTCAACAGATGGTAGCCCGACCTCAAGACAATCTTAGAGAACACTGACGCACCAGAAGCTGATCAAACAAATCATCAATGCGAGGAAGAAGATTCTTATTTTTGACTGTAGCCTTGTTCAACTAGCTATAATCGATAACATCCTCATACAACCATCCTTCTTCTTCAAAAATAAGACCCGTGTGCCCCATGGTGATACATTAGGTTGAATACACCCTTTCTGCAACTAGTCCTCTAATTTTGCCTTCAATTACTTCAACTCTGTTGGAGTCATCTAGTAAGGAAAGATGGAAATGGGCTTGGTTCCCAGCTCTAAGTCAATCAAAAATCAATAATATGATCTGGAGAAACACCAAATAAGTCTATAGGAAACACATCCATGAACTCTTTAACCACCCTTGTGGTCTCCAAAGGGGATGTATCTTTGGTAAGATCATGAATATGTGCCAAATAAGATAAGCATTCCTTTTTCTATCATATGACGGGCATGAAGAAAAATATATTACTCCCTTTGGATAAAAACTCGGAGAACCCTTCCACAGCAATCGAGGTAAGAGGTAATAGGTAAGCTAAGGTCACGGTTCTTGCATAACAATCTAAGATCGCATAACAGTGAGATAACCAATCTATACCCAATATCACATCAAAATCAACCATATCATGTAAAATTAGGTTTATACGAGTCTCACTATTAGAAAATGTCACTACACACCCCCATTACACGTAATCCACCACTAAGGAATCACCTATATGGGTAAAGGCACTAATAAGCACAACAAGGGACTCACACACATGATCAGTGCATATAGCAAAATAAGTAGACACATAATAATAGGTCGACTCGGGATCAATTAATATTGTAGCAAAATGATGACAGATTAGGATGGTACATGTGACCACTTCATCTAAAGCCTCTACCTCGTATCTACCCAGTATGGTCACCACTAGTCTGAAAGTCACCCTGAGCACTGCCTCAAGCTCCTAGAGCTCCACCCGTTGTACCACCTCTAGTACTGAATGAAGTACCTCATGTCGATGAACCTGGTATAAAACGAGCAACTTGTGATCCTGGCTGGACAGTTGAAGAACGTCTAACGTAATCCTTTGCCTTGTACCCAAACTTCTTAAAAACAGAACAACCAAGAGGACCTGAATCCCGTTGAGAGTAACGAAAAGAGTCTACACGCCCTTCCTGACCTAAATATCCAATATATGTACCCTGGCAGGTCTAACTGGGCCTGGATCCACTAACACCATCTGCACTATGAATAGTGGCCTACATTGGTCTACCCAGATAACCCTATGAGCCCTAAACTGAATAATCTCTACCTCTGTATGAATGGTCATTGAACTGACCCTGGCTAGGAATTCTTTTGGTACTGCTACCTGATGAGTCTGAGATTTTGTTTAGGGCTTTTTTGATAGTTTATTGTCTTCAAATGCCTAATTTATGCTCCGTACTATTGTTAAAATGTTGATTTATAGCAAAGAAGGCAAAAGGAGTAAGGCAAGGACATTACCGGGTGAAAAAGAACTAAAAAGATGAAAAAGGCTGAAGATAACAAAAGCTGAGAATCGCCTAAGCCACTCGGTGACTCACCGAATGGCACTTCAGTTCGCCTAAATTTCCAGACTGCCAGCCCTGTGGAGAAGCCAATTTGGCGATGGATTTGGACATTCGGCGGACCGTCGACTAGATCGGCGACACATTCTGGATCGCCTAAACTCACAGAACTTTGAGGACTAAAAGCCAAGGAAGATCGGCGATGAGATGGAGTGATTGGCACGTCGCCGACCTGGCCAACGACGCTCGACTTACCTCGCCTAATGGCCCTTGCAACTTAAAATTTGAGAAACTATAAATTGAATTCTAAAAGAGTTCAAAAGGTTCGATTTTTCATTATTAAAGTCCAGTTTTAGTTTTCTTCGGTTTTTGGCAGAGTTTTCTTAGTATTTTCCACTAGAGAACAAGTTTAAAAGGTTTTTCAAGTAGATTCACAGTGGGTCTTTGATTTTTAGCATTTTGGATCATTTTAAAGACTTGGGTTGCAATACCCAGATCATGGAGAATATTTTTGGTATTAATTTCAATCTTTTTATGATGCTTGACTAAAACCCCAATTCTTGGGGTGTGATTATGTGATTATTTGCTTAATTAGCTTATGGGTATTGTTGTTTAATGATTTAAATGTTGTTTTAATTTAGGTTTGATCGATAGCTGAGTAGTAATTTATGAATTGTAGTTGCAAATATAATTTTAGCTTAGTGTTTCGGGCTTGCTCGAGAGAGAGGTTCTAAAACAAAGGTTATCGATTGATGATTGTAATGTGTGGGTTGTTATGGGTTCAGTTCGAGAGAGTAAATCTTAAATCATTCCAACCTATCTAGCTCGTGAGAGTAGATAAATTAAGGTTTGGGGCTGTTTTGTAGTGTCAAGCTTGTCAGGGTTCAAGAGAACTCGCCTGAACCGTAATAGTTATTCGAGAGAAAACTATTGCACCTATAGTCTAGCCTACCTATAGTGATTCAACACTTTATTATTAAGCTCCAATTGCCCATATAGTGAAATTATCTTATAATCGATCACATCCTGAGAATTCCTTCCTACTTGTCTAATCCCCTATTTTAGTGATTATTGTAGTTGTTAACTGATATCTTAAAAACCCCCATCTTACATTCATTGTCAAACCTTTGACTTATTTTGTTTAATTTCGATAATGTCTACTTCTATAACCGATTAGAATCACATCTTTACTTCCTAATAGAATTTGATACGGTACCGCTCCATGTGGGTTCGACCCCAACCTTTCATTGGGTTATATACTAGATTACGATCATCTACACCTAAAATTGGATGAGGTGTGCTTGAGATGATAATCAAAATGGCGCCGCTGCCGGGGAGTGGTGTTATTGAATTCTCTTTTGGAAGTGGGTTTGTGATTTGATTGTGTTATAGTTGAACCCATTTACTGTTTGTTGTCTTTTTGCACAAGTGACGAAATAAGTGTCAACGGAACCAATGCAATGGCCAATCCCAAAAATATAGCTTGAATTGGTATCTCCATCGTGCCACGACGTTAAATAAGGCGCTTCTTGATAGGCAACCCAAGTTTTTGATGTTTTTAATATTGCTTTTGAATAACGGGTGTTGATTGTGTCGGTTGAAAAGTTGAAAGTGTAGGAAAATGAGCGGTAGGTGAGCAAAAAGTCCAGTCGGTGACTCACCGAACAGGTTGGTTATCCCAACTTGGACTGCCGTTTCAACCACCCAAATTACAGGGGATTCTGTAAAACTCGGCGAGCAAAAGGGAGACTCGGCGCATCGCCGAGTGGGTTGGCGACCGCGAATAACGTCGCCGACCAGCGTGCAAACTGAAGAGTTTTAAAAGGCCAAACAGTTTTAAATTCAAAAATCTTTTCATTTTCATACTTCTCGATTGCCATACTCTCAGTACCACTTTTATTGTTGTTTCTGCATTATTATTCTCACTTTATTTGAGATCTTGTGCTCGGGGTGGATTTTTAGATTACATTGCACCCTAGCTTTCCAAATTTTCGGCATCAAAAGGTTGGTTTTCCGAACCCTGTTATAAAAGAAAAGTTGGTTGTAATCAAATGCCTGATCGTTTAATGGTGTTTATTTCTTTTCATTTGAGGACAACTGCTATTTTTGTTGGCGGGGTGACGTATTTCCATACCCACCTTTATTGGGCTGTTTTTGTGAATATTGTTGTTTTTGGATTTTGTGAATGTTGGATCTGATTTTTGCTTTACATATCTATATCTTTGTTTCTGATCCATATTGTTCCATTGTTTTGAATTGCAAATGGTTTTGAACCAATTTTAAAATTTTGCCACCTTTTGAGTGTGTGATTGTGGTTGTTCTTGTACAAATTTGAGTGTCGGTTGTGGTCAATATCGATGACTTGAATAGTACTTTTAATTGAACAAAATGAATGTGAGCCTACGATGAGGCAAACGAAGTTACATAGGCAATATGTGAACTTTTAGCATCTCGTTGTGACTAGCCGGTTGTCGAATGAGTCTCTTGTGATGAACATTGCACGCTAGCTGGAAAGTGTGTAGTCTTGTTTGATAATTGTATCAATGCCTTGAGTTGTGAGGTCGTATTGAACATTGTGCTTGATGACACCTAGAATTTGCCCCTTTGGTCCGTTTGATTGAGTGATGCAAGCAATAGACATGATCTTAGGCAAAAATTTTGATGAGTGAGCCTATTTGTCGACATACCTCTTTGTGGCCAACCTTGTGAGAAGTGCGAACCTTGTTTGGCCCCTTTTGAGCCTAACATTTTCTTGGAAGAAACTTGAACAATTGTGACTCCTCTTTATCCCTTCACCCATAACTTTCATGAAGTATGGTTTGTTTGCAACTTGGGCCAAAAGCCTAAGTTGGGGGTGTGGTGGAAAAGAAGGAAAGTCAAGAAGTGTTAAGAAAAAATTCTCCCTCGTTTATGGATTGTTTTGAAAAGGATGGAACCACTCCTTGGTAAAAAAAAAAAAAAAGAGAGAAAAAGTTGTGAAATAAAGTAGTAAAATTTACAAAAGAAGCGGGGTATCCGGTGGTTCATATGAAGTTGAATAATGGGGTGCATTATGAGCAGATTTGAAATGTGAAAGAAAAGGAGGAAAGTGAATTTCAGGTCATACTTCATGAAGGTAGAAGCCACTAAGCCTAAATGACCATACATTTACACACAACCCCATTACAAGACTTGAAAAGAACTTTGTGATCTTGAGTGAGCTGAAACGAATGTTGATTGGAAAATAAAGGCAAGCCTATGGATGGAGTCATGCATGTGTTCATCTTTGTGAGTGTGAGAGTTGTACGTGATTCCGGGACTTTAAATTGTTGAGAAATTTTATGTGAATATGGAAACATCTTTGTTGTGAGGGCATTTGAATACATTTATTGAGCTTGAACTTGCATTTCAAGCAAGCATTGTGAGCTTGAGTACTCTTCATGATGGTGAGTCACAATTTGAAACTTTGATTGCACAATTGAT
>JAJONR010006643.1:0-17912 GCA_029582245.1 Solanum etuberosum | reverse complement strand
ATCTGGTTGGCTAGCCCCTTTCCTCCGGAGCTGCCAGAGTTGGGAGGTTTGTTAGCTTTTGTTATATATATTTTTATGGGTAGGCTGGGGCCCTGTCCCGCCAATCTTTACCACTCTTAGAGGCTTGCAGACTAGTGTGTGGGGTGTATAACTACGTTATGGCCATGCTGGCCTAGTTTGTTGGTTTGCTGAATCTTGTTAAATGTTTGATGTATTATCTTGATATATACCTGCTTTCAGTTTTTGTATAGAGATCATGGTGGCCTCGACGGCCCAATCAGGACTTTTGTGCTAGTTAGCTGTTTCTTTATATGAACTCTTGGGAGTAGGTTTTTCTTTTATAGATCTATTGACAAGGGCCTTGCCGGCCGAGGGCTTAATTTTAAGCCGAGATATACTTGTTTGTTTTCTTGATTGTGTGTGGCTGCTATGCGCTAGTAGCAAATGGTTTAGTAGGGTCAGCTCGGGCTTGAGTTTTGGCATTAAGAGCCAGTTGCTCCCCTTGAGTTTGGGGCGTGACAAACTTGGTATCAGAGCAACGTCGTATCCTAGGGAGTCTGCAAGCCCTGTCTAGTAGAGTCTTGTTTATAAATGTGTGGTGCACCACATTCGATAAGCAAAAACTACCAGGCATGTTAGAATGACTATCATTCTTTTACTCACCTCGTGCTATAGAGCGGTGTCTTAAGAGTTGAGGTTTCTGGCTTATAATTAATATTTGTATGTAGATGGAGATGGTTGACACCAGACAGACCACAGCTAGATAGGGGCTAGATACAGCTGCAAGCGAGGGTACCGGCAAGGTACCACAGGTGGAGGTAGCCCTTTTTGAGACACAGGGGTAGACATCTTCTCAGCCCCCTATAGCTTTTCCACCGCTTCAGGAGCCTCCAAGGGCTACAGGACTTCCTGCTCCACCAGCAGTACCACCTCTAGTTCCTCCTATTCCATCAGATCAGGATTTCAAGAGTGTAGTATGTATGTTAGCACAGTTAGTAGCTGCACAGCACCAGCAAGTTGCGCCAGATGTTGCCATACCTTCTGAAGGGCCCGGAAGTTCGAGAGTTCATGAATTTCTTGCCTTGAATCCTCCACAGTTTACAGGGACATCTCACAGAGAGGACCCTCAGCACTTTTTTTATCAGCTTCATAGGATCTTCAGAGTCATGCATGCCTCAGCGACTAAATCAGTTTAGTTAGCAGTATTTTGATTGCGTGATGTAGCAGTATTATGGTTTGAAAGTTGGGAGAGATCTAAGGGAAAAGATGCAGCTCTACCCACTTCGGATAGCTTTACAGAAGTTTTCATAGATCACTATTTGCCTCGAGAGATTAGGGATGGCCGGGTGGACCAGTTTCTGAACCTCCAACAGGGCAGCATGAATTTCTGAGAGTACGGGCTGAGATTTGATTTATTGGCTAGATATGCACCAGCATTTGTTGATACGATGCATGATAGGGTGCGTAGATTTGTGGGAGGGCTTGACTCGAACTATATCGACGCTTGTTCCACCGCTGCACTAAATGATAATATGGATATATCGCGAACTCAGGTCTTTGCACAAGGCATAGAGGATCGTCGACATCTACAAAATATGAGTGAGAGGGTCGAGAGAGAGAGACAGAAGAGGGCTAGGCCCGCTGGTTCACAGGGAGATTTTCAGGGTGGTCCAAGACCTCGATATTCTAGTAGGCCACCTAGACCTCCATCACAGCAGTTCTAGGGTAGTAGATTTGATAGTCAGGGACAGTCAGGCCCGGGTGAGGGTTCACAAGCATCAGGTTCTCAGCAGCATAGGGGTTCAGGCTAGGCTAGGACAGCCCCGTCGCGTTGCGCAACTTGCGGTAGGATGCATTTCGGGAGGTGTAGGCAGGGTTCCACAGGTTGTTATTCTTGTGGACAGGGTGGTATAGGTCAGTCGACCAGGTCAGTAGTAGGTTCCTTCTCATCAGACTTCTCTGACTTCTGTCCGTTGGACTTCTTTCTCTTTTTGCCTTTGGTGGGAGCTTCTTCAACAATATTAACTCCCATATCCTCTTTCGACCCTTGTTTGCCTTCTTGGCTTCTTTTCGGCGGTCTTGTTATCTTCCTGAATCTTGAGCTGAATCACAAGACCTTCAAGCTTCATTTCCTTATGTTTATTCTTTAAATAATTCTAGAAGTGGTTCCACGAAGGAGGTAACTTCTCAATCATTGCAGCTACTTGAAAAGTTTCATTCACTACCATGTCCTCACCAATAAGATCATCGAAAATAAGTTGAAGCTCTTGCACTTGTGATCCAACAGTTTTGCTATCAGTCATCTTATAGTCTAAGGGGTCGTTTGGTACAAAGATTAATAATGCAAGAATTAGTAATGTTGGGATTAGTAATGCATGAATTATTTTGATCAAGTGTTTGGTTCAATGTTTCCCATCTCATTTTGTGCTTGGATTAAAACTTTATCAAAAAAAATTTCCAATTATACCCTTGAATTATTATGCAATTGGGTTAAGGTAAATAATTGCCGAAGAATATTTTTTTTTTTATGGCCTTCTAACTAGCTATGAGAAGAACAATTTTGTTGTCATGTATGTTTGCATTTTTTTTCACTTTAATTATTTGAGGATAAATAATTGTCATCTTATTAAATTGATCACTTACAAAATGTCAATTTTCAATTTAAAAAAAGATAAACTATCAACTTTTAAAATTGAAAAGACAGTAAACAATAGTAAAATTGATTAAATCATCTACATTTACACATAAAAGTTGCAATTTGTAATTTTAATATGTATTCAATTTTATAAATTGTCAAAACACAAATAATTAGAAAACCGCACAAACGTATATATATATATATCAACAAATTATACCTTCAATTAAGATCAAAAACGTCATGTTGTGATATATCTGCCTTTTTAATGAGTTAATGTTAAACAAGTCACATTTCAAATATTGTATTAATTTGTATTGGATTTATTTAGTAACAAACAACTCTCTCTCTAAATAATTTGTAAGTTAATTTATTTAAATAAATTTATTAGTAAAAATGTAAAACATAAAATCAAGAAAATAAATAAAATAATTAAAATGATTTGAGGGATATTTTTGTCTTTACATAGACTTATCCCATGGTATTATATCCCATGTATTACTAATACCTCCAAATGGAAGGTATTAGTAATAAATCCTATAATACCATGGAGGAGGTATAACTAATCCATGGATTAGTTATACATAGACCCAATTTCCTACCAAACATAGTACTAAATAATATCATACATAATACATGGACTATTTATTTTGATGCGACCTACCAAACGACCCCTAAAAACTTTGTGACCACAAACTTTTTCAAGCATGCATCTTCTGCCTTATATTTTTTCTCAAGTGCACTCCACAATTCTTTCGAAGTTGTCAATGTGCAGAAAACATTATATAAGTCATCCTCTAAAGAAATTAAAATGTAGCCCTTACATAGGAAGTCTACCTGTTTCCATGCTTCAATAATAATGAATTTTTCTCTGTCTGACATATCAGCAGCAGGCACTGGAGTTTCTTCATTGGTAAATTTCTGCAGACCAAGAGTGGTAAGCCAGAAAAATACCCGTTGCTTCCATCCTTTGAAATTCACACCAGAGAATTTTTCCTGTTTCTCTACTGGTAGTACAACAGTTCAGGTTGGTGTAGCAACAGCCACCGAAGTCGTAGCATTGTCAATTGCCATTTTTGATAAACAAAAATCGATACAGCTAATTCAGTAATCAATAAAATAAATTGCAAACTTAATAGGATTATAAAACAACGAAGGTCTTTGTCTCACAAGAAACACAGCTTAAATAAAAAAAATTCCTTAAGATTGGTATGCCATCTATATTCTAAACAATACTACTAATAACAAAAAACTTTGCAAAAAGAGTAAATTTCCAAAGTTTAAATTACGTAGTGAAAACAGAAATTATTAACAAAAAACTAATAACTGTAAAACGTACCAGAATCTGTAACAAACGTATGAAACATATGGAAAGAAAATTGAGCCCATTGAATGCATAGTGTCCCCTTAAGGAAATTATTCCCCTCTAGTATCCGAGGTTTGAATTGGAATATATCCTCCCAGAATATTAAGATTTTATTCACAAGTGTATTGATACCCCAAAAAAATGGTGTCAGCGGGCAACTCAACAGGAGTAAAGTACACGAATAAACATTTTTGCAGAAGAAGTCAGAAATTTCGTAAGTGAAAAGTCTGAGAATTCACAGGTATTTATAGCCAAGAAGCACTGGTTTCGAAAGGTTCTAACCTTTCAGAAACCATACGACCATTCATGAAAGTTTGCAACCTTTCAAACGGTCATGGTTGATCCTGAAAGTTGCAACCTTTCAGAACAGTCATCTTCAACGGTGTGAAATTTAATTAAAATGGGAAAGATATTTTTAAAACACGGGTCACGTAGATCCGAGTTGGGTTGGGTCGTTTCGGCTAATAATTAAAAAGTTTTGAATTAAATCAATAATTAAAACAACTTTGTCCAAAAATAATCTCTCGATCGATCATTTTCCAAAGTTGAAACCGAGCGAGCGACGACGTGAGGGGGGTCCCTCTTTCCAACCCTCTTAACAACTAATAGAAGTGTGTCTCTATTGAAACACTTCAATTTTTCTTTCAACCACCAATGAGGGAGAAATGCATTTTTACTAAGGCATAAGAGAACCTTTCAAATTCTTCTTTTCAGTTTCCTTCCATTTTTCATTAACTCTTACTATATACCCAACATTTTCTACTTTTTTATTTGAATCTAACTTGACAAAAGTAGTATCTATCATAAGCCAGGATGTACATTACACATTTTTATATGGAACTCTCCTTCTACCACAACGGGAAGTAAAAGGCCCCCTCGAATGCTGACCAATAAAACTCTTCTCTGGAACTTTAGTGCGTACTCATTGCCCAACCTAGGTGAATGTCAAAAGACCTGTAATGGAAGGCATTTATGGATATTATTTTTATGAAGCTTATGAGTTTGAGCTTTGTTATTGTTCCTGGAATACTTGATCAATTGTTAGGTTCAGGTGTGTAAGAAATTTGGGTAGCTGATGTAGTTTATAACTTAAAAATTAATTGCGAAAAAAAACTTGACAATGAAAGCTTTTAATCAGCCGTATCATTTTCCTGTATCTGATCAAAAGTCCTCTGTTTATTCATAGGCTGGCTGGTGTAGACGTTAAGTGTTGGTTTGCGTTGTTGATATCAATATCCCGGTGTCGTGGTTTCAAAGTCATTTAACTCTTGTGACGTGAGAAAGCAAAAGTCCATGATAGCTCTTTGTGTTTGTTAATGACGGGTTGTTGATCAATTGTCATGTACTTGTCTTCCACCAATTTCTTCTCGATTCTCTTGACTATCTTTTCCTTTGTTTTTCCTTTTGTAGTTTATGCGAAATAAACAACCTTTTAACCGATTAATGGTGACTTAGTTCTCTTAGATGTTCATTCATGATAGTCAGTGGAAATCTTTCTCTGAAAAAAATTGATGTTTAATTGTTTATTATTATAACAAAATAAATGGTAATTTCTTAAATTTTAGCACCTATTATAGGTTCAGGAAAAAGGTTTACTATTTTGAAGAAAGTTGCACAATACTTCATCTATTAACGTTATGTATATGAAGTTGTCTAAGTTGTTATCGAAAGGCTGATCCTAATGCAGCAACAATAAATCTTTATTTAGAAAGTTCAGATATGTTCACCCCTGTCACACTCCTCCTCTCTGTGTTTTCCCACTTAGAATCAAATTGGGTACTTTTAAATCCCTTGATTTCATATGCTTACAGTTAGCTGTTTCTCTGCTTAGTTTTTAAATGTTTACTGCTCATACTTCCAGTTATCTACTATCTCACTGAACAACAAGTGAAACACGAGGCTTGAGAAGGATTCCTAAATGCCGATGTTGAAAAAAAATAGCAGTCAGTTGTCGATAGTCCTCTAAAAATGGACTGCCGGAGAAAACAACAAATGGTGTATTGGTACCAAAAGGTGTTACATCACTAAAAGTTATGCAACATATTAAGCCATCCACTAATGAATTTGTCACTGTGTCGAGTGTCTTAATGTGTTATTGTCATTATTGTATTGAACCAATATTTGTACCCTGATTGTTACTCCATGAACTACCTTTTAATTTTGAGTATCTTTAATTTGTACTATTTTTAATATTATTAATATCGATATTCTTTGTTCTGAACACAGTATGCTATAAAATGCTTTTACTAAATTTTCTTGGTACTACCTAAGTTATACTACTACTTTACGCAATGGAATCAATCTAGATAATAATTTTTCGTTCACTTAATTTGAATTAAATAATATTAATCTCATTACTTTAAGACAATCCTTATATTTGAATCGAATCTAATGTTTCACTCTTCTAACATGTTATTAGCATCGTTCGCTCACTAAATTTGAAACTCTCCAATTATGCCTTATTAAAGCTATTTAAATGTCCACATCAAATCTAAACAGTTGCTGCCAGCATAAGTTACACATTCTTTTAAAAAATGGTCAACTTTATGTTGCACTCTCAAGAGGAAAAACAGTAATTGACGATGAATGTCTTGGTTATAACAAAATAACCAGGTTAGAAGACAAGGAAAATGCACAAGGAATATTCTCTATAAGAAAGCCTTAGTTAGATATGATTAATTACATATTTAACTTCATGAAATTGAAATAAATAAACAATTATTGCATTTATCTAATAACACTTTGATTGACCGTCTTCATAAGTTTGGCTGAATAACTGAAGATACAACGATCCACATTCAGTATTCATAGAAGAATCTACTATATTATTTCGTTTTAAGTTAACTATACAAAATTATGTTTAAAAAATATCAATACTATTTTACCATAGCATGTATATCCTGAAACAACAACCACGTGCAATGCACGTGTCAAAGAAATGCTATTATTAACAGTGGGAAGCTTCAAAGTGCAAAGTTGGATTATCATTTGATCCCTATATTTTAAATGAAAATATTATAAAATATCTAATTAATAAAATTTTAAGTAATAATCATAATTATACTATATATTAAAATTTGAAAGATATTAAATCATAGTTGATCATATAATACTAATAATAATATAACTTTAATTTTTTTCAAATCATATACATATATAAAAGAGAATTGTACGCCCGCCTACGTGGCGCCACAACAAACCAGGATTTCTTTTTAATTGATTTATTTCCAAAACTAGCTTTCCCCTTTAATGAAAAGTTGTGACTTTTATGATAAGTTGCGACTTTTATGAAGAGTTGCGACTTTAATGAAAATTGTGACTTTTATGAAAGGTTGTGACCTTTCTGAAGAGTTGTAACTTTTCCAAAGAGTTGTGACCTTTCCGATAAGGCACAATAATCATTTATTCACACTACCCTTTGTTGTCTATAAATAGAGGAATTTCCTCTCATTTTAAAACAACGAAAATTATGAACTTCTTCTTCTTGTTCTGCACAATTGAATATTCTTGTACTTTACACCTTTGAGTGGCTCACTGACATCATTTTTTGTATCAATACACTCGTGAATAGAATCGTCCTATCCTAAGAGGATCTATTCCTTTAAACCTAGGGTACTAGAGGGGAATAATTTCCTTAAGGGGACATTTTGCATTCAGTGGGCTCAATTTTTTCTTTCTGTTTCATTCTATAGTTATAGATTCTAATTTATGCTTATGTTATTTACTGGTGTTTTTGAGAACATGTTTTAAACTTTATTTTTTATTTTTCTGGAAATTATTTTTATAAATATTAGTTAGAAACACACGTTAATTTTGTATTCACGTAAGTTTTCTCTACTGAAATTGTTGAAGGTACAATAAAAAGTTCCTTAAAGATCTAAACTACCATCTATTGAAGACAAAATTCAAATTTGGTATTCCATTGTAAGGACAGAAGGACCTCAAAAACTTAATCACACCTTGATGTGCGAAGTGAACTAGGAAATGAAGATAAAATTTATAAACTTTTGACATGGGTTCAAGGAAGTGCCGGATGAACTATAGAGGAATATGACATAGATAACTACACAATAAATTAATTGTTGATATTCAATATGAAGTATGAACGGATTCTCATGTTTACTGCAAGTTGTAAATACTTTTCTTGAGTAATAGATGTGTTTCTCGACACTACGATTGGAATAGAAATGTAGTTTCAAATTGAACTACATCACTCTGGTATGTTGATTTTTGTAAAACACTCAAACAAACAGAACAATTTTGGGTAATATTTTCACTTTCAAGTATATGTAATAAGTTGAAGTGTTGTCCAACATGATACATTCTCCCTTTAATTTTTCATTTCAATAATATCTTATGATACATTTAAATGAGGAACTTTAAAATAATATATGTAAAGCAAACGGTAGGACTGGACTTTCTACACGTTAGAATTAAAATATTTGTTCATTTTTTTCAGCCTTTTAAAATTTATTTATCCATTCACTAATGATTATTTATTTATTAGAAAAGTTAATATCTCAGGTTGATGTTCATTTGATTCCCCAATATATCAAATAGTAGCACTTCCTGGAAGCAAAAGGATAAATTTTAAAATCAAATTAAAGATGATTGATTGAAGGATAAATGATAAGATGTTATAATTATCATTTTCATTTACATCATTAATGTTCGTTACTACGTAATCTTGTTTGTAAGATAATATAGTGTTTTAGTTTTAATATAATGACTGATAGATTTTAAGTATTATATTATAAATTCCATGACACTAAATTTCCGTGCGAGGCGCGGGTAATTTTACTAGTAAGTAATCATAATGGAAAGTCTTTTCCACTACTCTATTAATAAGCATACAATGTATCTTGTAACTTCTAAAATCTGAGTAACCTTTTAATTACCAACATAATTCAATGAATTAGTGGATTGTCCACTTACTCAATACATGATCTACTTACATTCATGTATATATATATATCATATCCTATCATATCATATATATTATTAAAAGTGGGAGGCTTCAAAGATGAAAAGTTAGATTACCATTTTACCCCTAGGCTAAATTAAATATCTAATTAATTTAATATTAAATGATAATATTTTAATTATTATAAATTGTTAGTTATTTCTTATAAAGAAATAAAAGAATCTTTATATTTATTTTAATAGGATTTGACCTTTTAATTTTCCATGTGACTTTTCATGTTTCCGTAATTTTTTGGAAGCTCCCAAGATGAAAAGTTAGATTCATTTTACCCCTAGGCTAAATTGAACATTCTAATTAACCAAATATTAAATAATAATATTTTAATTATTATTTGAATTGTTAGTATTTTATTATAATGACAATGAAAGAATTATTATATTTATTTTACCCCTAGGCTAAATTAAACATTCTAATTAATTAAATATTAAATTATAATAATTTAATTATTATTTCAATTTTTTTATTATAAAGATAATAAAAGAATTATTATATTTATTTTAATAGTATTTGACCTTTTAATTTTCCATGTGACTTTTCATGTTTCCGTAATTTTTCGGAAGCTCCAAAGATGAAAAGTTAGATTCATTCTACCCCTAGGCTAAATTAAACATTCTAATTAACCAAATATTAAATAATAATATTTTAATTACTATTTTAATTGTTAGTTATTTATTATAAAGACAATGAAAGAATTATTATATTTATTTTACCCCTAGGCTAAATTAAACATTCTAATTAATTAAATATTAAATAGTAATATTTTAATTATTATTTGAATTGTTAGTTATTTATTATAAAGATAATGAAAGAATCATTATATTTATTTTAATAGTATTTGACCTTTCAATTTTCCATGTGACTTTTTATGTTTCCGTAATTTTTGTCCAATAAATTTAATTTTTTAAGAAAGATTTTTATTTACTACTCCGATAATTCTTGTGTGTAGGAGCTCTAAAATGATGAAATAATGTCACAATTTGTGGTGAAAGTTGTGAGATCCCCTTATACAGTCCTTGGAATAGACAAGAATTCAACTATTGAAGCATCAGAGCTTGGTGTGTTAGTTTTATACTTATTTATATTAATTAGAAACTTTTCTATATATCTTCATATAGTTGAATTGTTGTTTTGTTAGCAGCTTGCTTTAATTTCAGATTTTTATTTTGTATGCTCAAATATTCAGTTTTCATTATAAAGGCAAAAGCAAAAAAAAAATGTCTAATTGTCTTGCTCATGTGTATCTTTTTTGTTTGTTCTTTGCACTTATAATTTTACATATACATTAACTTTTGTAAAGACCTGATTCCCTCGTTAGGAAAAAGCTAATGGGGAAAGAATTGGGGCCAGAAATTTTTTGAGTAGTAACTTTGAAATTCCTTGCCTAGTCCAGTTTTCGATGAAATCAGAGTCAGTGAGGTCTAGGTAAATCTGGTAATGAATGGGGGATCTAATTATGAAATTTATCACATGAGTAGATAGCTAAGACGTTAAGGAATCCGTACGACTTTACGGAATCGAATTCGGGTGAGTAAAACTCCCGAAACTGATCTTAGCGTGAACGGGTAGTGTTTGAACGTTATGGGTGGAAGGTGTGTTGTGAAATGGGGATTTGGAACTCAAATTCTGACTCTCTATCTCCGTGTAAGCCGCTGTGTCAGGATTATTCCCGCCAGGGCGGGGCCACTGTAGCTGGATGGGGTCCGCCGTAGCGGCCCAATCGTCAATTAAGTCAGGGAAATACCCCAATTTCTGTATTTTTCCTGCAAACTCCATTCTTAAGAGTTAGGAGACGACCCCGGGAGATTTTTTGACAGTTTTTCATGAATTTTGGTGCTAAAGGTAAGGATTTTACTCCCCTAATCCGTTTTTCGATCTGTAGAACTTAGATTTATGGGTGATTATCATTGGGGGAGGGTTTTGACCTGAAACTAATGGTGGAAAAAGCCCTAAGTTGGGTATTCGGATCTTGGGTTTGGCCTAGGGTTGATGATTTCGATTGTAATCTGGGTAATTAGGCCTCGTTTATTGATCCTTGCATTAATTTATGGTTTGTAGACCTAGAACAAGCGGAAAAAATCCAGAATGGGAAGAATCAAGTGCCTTAGGGGGATTCAAGCTTGGTTTTGAGGTAGGTGATCGTTTGATTTCATGTTTGTGTAATGTATGTGGGTATTTGCTTCATTGTAATGCATGTATGTATCTGAATGTAGCACTATTGATCAAACCTAATGTAAATGAGTATGAAAGAATGATTGTATGCCATGAATCAACACTTGATTGTATGATTATGAGAATGTACATTGTAATTGTGATATGATGATTGGACCGGGTATCACGTTCCGACACACTAATTGGGATCGAATGTCACGTACCGACATACATATTGTATCGGGTGTCACGATCCGGCACACTAACTTGGATCGGGTGTCACGTTCCGGCACACTAACAGTTTGGGTATGGGTTCCATGAGAGGACCATTGACTTTTCATATATACTTGTAATTGAGAATGTGGAATTATACATTACTCCGGAAATGATAACTGATATATGTATATTCTGTATATGCGTGTTTTACTATGTTGTGACTGCTTATATATGTTTCGCTTACTGGAATAGCCGCGTGATCCTACCAGTACACTGTGGTTGTGTACTGATATTGCACTTGCTCTTTCTTTGTTGAGTACAAGGAATCTTCAGGCGGCTACTGACAGACCTCATTTAGGAGATCACTGATCGAGATTGAATTCAAGGGTGAGTCAGTTCTTCCAGGCTGCCATGAGTTTTCCTTTGTTTTAGTCCATTTTCTTCGGACTTGGACTAGTATTATAGATCTTCGTTGTTTAGTTTCGGGGTTGTACCCTTTGTTCTTAGTCTTGTTGAACTTTAGAGTTTTGGTACATTGACTTTCAGGTTCTAGGGGTTAATTTCCGTAATTGTCTTGTTAGACTTTCGGAGTTTATGGGAACTCTCTATTTTTCCTTTAGACATTTAAATCTGCTTCCGTATCTTTAAATGTTTTAGTTTTCGTTAATTTGGTTAGTTGGATTGTAGTAACGGTTCTCCCACCGGAGGGTTAGTGTGGGTGCCACTCACGACGGTCTGGGTCGTGACAACTTTCATCTTTAAGAATGAATGTGATAAAATGTTTACTCTTTTTTTTCGAAAAAAGAAGAAGAAGGTGAAACATATAACATTAGATTAATAGTGGATAAGTTATGTATGAAAAGAAAATTAAATTCTATATAAAAATAGTAGTTATGTTCATAAATATCCTGATTTACAAAATATAAATAATAAGAACTCTTACTCCTTAGTTTTATATATTTATAATTACCTAATTAATTTAAAGTTCTTGTGGATAAAAATTTAATATAATATTTTGAACACATTCATTATAATTATCAGGAGATTCAGAAGACAAAGGAAAAAAAGTTGAAAGGTTTTGTGTTCCTATCACTCAAAATTAATCTTACTCCATTTTTGGTACAAAAAGTAAATAAAATCTTCTCAAGCTTTTAATTAAAGAAATATTAATATTGCACTACGATTTGCAGAGGATTAATCTCATGCAATCTTTAGATCTTCTAACATTATTCTACCAACAAAAAGGAACGTTTAACACTATTGAAAAATTTAATTTAGATAGTTGTTATCTTTTTCTTTTTTGTTTTACAAGCTTATTTTTTGACTTATAAATAGAGTTTATTTTATTAACTTCTTATATTATTATCTCAGTATTCACTTGGAGGTCATGAAATTGGTGTGTCACAATTATTAGTAAGACAAAGTAAGAAACCTCATTAGATATATTTTATAAAACAGAACTCAAATAATATTTTTTAATAGTATTTATTTTTTAAGAAATTATATACTCATTAATACGGATTACACGCGCAAAGCGCGTTTTAAATATATATATATATATATATATATTCCTTATGTTCTATGAACCATTTCAGATAAGAATGTATCTATTCATTATGACATTTAAAATGGTGACTTTTGGAGTGATTTGTCAACCTATAAATAGAGTTGTTTATTCACCATTGTGCGAGACTAGACAACAATTAAATAAGATGATCTATATATTATACTCTTCATATCTCATGTCGATATTTCCTGCAGTATATTGCTTATATTTTACAAGACGTTATCAACATGACATTATAGGGAATTGAGATTGAGTTTTAATTTTTCTTTAGCTCATTTGCTGGTTGATCTCATTGTGAGAATCTAGAAGGTAAAATAATAACTACTGCAATCAAGAATATTCAACGCATAAAATCAGGTATGTATTTTCTAGAATCTTTTTATGATCTAGATATAAGTTTCAACCGATACTATTATGCCATTGGTTAAGGATAAGATGGTGGATTTAAGTCCTATTGCACCAAAAGGGTAAGACATTGGGTTAAAGTCCGGAGGCACCATAATGAAAAATGTTTGAGGGTACAATGGTAGATTAAAGTTCTATCTCATCAAGATGGTTCGACTCCTAGAATCATGATGACACCTACTAAAACCTACTAGTAGGTAAGCCGACTCATACCCAAAATGACAAGTTGTGAGTACAAGGGTAGAACTAAAATAGCCAACAATGCTAATAATAAGAAAATAAATAAAAATAAAAAAACCCAACAATATATACAATAGATACCCTATAAAATCTGGAAGTTTCGAGTACAAAGTTGTCTAACAAGAGTATATACAAGTCCCAATAGTGGACCACAACAAGTCGTCTCAAAGGAAAAATACAAGCTAACATATATAATGAAGGAGACATGCTGATCCGGGACATCAAGTGCTCACCCTCGTCTTAGATATCCCCAAGATACAAAAGACAGTACGAACGATCACCACCGGTAGCTGGTCCTAGTAGATGCATCACGAAGAGGTGTAGAATGTAGCATAAGAACCAAAACAAGGTACTCAGTAGGAATCATAGGCCAACCGAGTAAGAATGGTAAAAATAATCCGAAAACATAGAATCTAAACACCAACAGACGTTAAGGCGGATAAGGAAAGAAGGCACACGAGCATACCGAAAGTAAATCTAAGTACAACTAAACTAAACCTAACAGGACCCCATAAGCCCATAAGGTACACTGATGCACAAGATTAAATAAAACCTGAACTTACCCGATAAGCCCGAGAGGTACATATAATAATTAAGTCTAAAAGATAGAAGAGTAATCCAGATCTGAATCAAAGAACTAGTCAACTCCCAGCCTAGCTAGAAAGAGTGACAATCAACTCAAACAGTCAACTCCCAGCCCAACTAGCAAGAGTGACAATCAACTCAGCCAGTCAATTGCTACCCCAGAGAAAAAGTGATAAGTGAGATTCCATGAAACCAACATGATACAGGTTGCACGAAAGTGATACAAAAGAGAGTAATTCCTAAGGACACCCGTTAGCCTCCTAAAGATACGACACAGACGTCTCTGCACCAATCCATATGACTCTACTAGGTATTAGCTCTGTACAAGTGAGATTTATGAACCTAGGGCTCTTATACCAACTTGTATTGATCTAACTCCCCGAGTCATGATGGCACCTACTAAAACCCACTAGTAGGTAAGCCAACCCGTATGTCATGCTTGGTCTCTCAGGTAGCCGCCTTTAACTGGATGATGTCTCCAATGGACCTTAACAACATGAATGACTCTCGAGCGCAACCGCCGAACATATTTGGCAAGAATGGCAACTGGCTCCTCCACGAAGGTCAAGCGATCATCCAACTCCATCGCATCATACTGAAGCACATGCGACTTTTCAAGAAAATACCGGCGCAACATCCAAATATGAAATTCTAGGTGGATAGCTGAGAACATCATAGGGAAAACTAACTCATAAGAAACATATCCAACAGTCCGAAAGATCTCAAAAGGCCCAATATACCGGGGGCTAAGGTTGCCCGGCTTCCCAAATCTCATCACACCTTTCATGGGCCTGAATCACCCTTACCTCTATCACTAGCATGTTCTTCATGGTGTGCCGGTCTCTATTAAGTTCTCTGAAACAACGTCGGAGACAAAGCAAAGTAACAAAGTTTAAGAGTCTAAGGAAACACTGATCTATCCTAGGCTAAGGTTGGACATGTATCAGAAAGAAAGTAATTCAAGTAATTCACATAGTATGTAATTCACATAGCATATACAAACCCAAAACACCCAACTAGCAAGGTACTATGCCAAAAATAATGTCGATCAAACCTAAAACATGGTATCTAACAAGAGAGGTAAGAATACTAGGTCCCCGCCACTAATTCATACTAATCAACATGAGTTTAGACTTTCAGGCTTAATCTATATAGAAAGGAAGTCATAGCCTACCTGTAGGCTGATCGTGCGCACTCTAAATCACAAGGCAAGATCTTTTCCCTTCCGAACAGCCTCTGAACGCTGCCACACTATCAGAAATAAGATCACCATGTCAATATAGTTGTTTTGATACCAAAATCACCCAAAGAGGAGTCGGGTCAGTTTTTAGATTCAAACGGGAATTGTAGGTCCCACACTAGACTTTTCTAGATTTGACTCCACCAAAAGACCCAGAACAATAACCGAAACTATTATTCCAAAATAGAACACATTTAGGGTCTCGAAATGCACTGAAAACCCAACATGAAAATAAATCACACACTAATCAATTTTTTTTTAAAAAGGCAACAGGTAAACCTCGGAATTTACCAAAATTGAAGGATGCCCAGCATTATTAAAACACTACAACATAGCCTCAATAATTCTTGACACGTGGGACTTCGAATCACCCAAAAGCAAGCTAAAATGAGCAAGATATCACCAAACCAATATAGCCAAAATTAAGAACTCGAAAAGAGCTACATCAGTCTGGTTTATCAGAATTTTACCTTGAACGACGTGCACTTGACAACTTCCAATCACTCTATAGAGAAGACACCATTAAAAAGAAGCTTCCACACTTTGAATCACATCATTTCGCCAAGAAATGAGAGAGATATGGGGTTTTGAAGTTTCCAAAATGAGTTGATATTTCTGCTATATATGCACCAAATTTCAACAGTTTTTTTGGAAACGTAAAAAATCTGACGGGTTGTGTCGATCTCGTTCAGAGCCCCGTTCACACAAACGAGATATACAACCATACCAAATTCGATATACAAACTCAATGGCGTAGTGTAAATTTCCATACGAGATCAACTTGACAAAAAGTGGGTCCCACACCCATTCGCCATTTTAAGTCAAAATCCACAAAAGGGCTCGGAATTAGCTCGAAAGCCTCAGGACATGAACAAAGGGTCAATAATGACCTAACTTGACATTATACAGCTAACTGCGCTGACAAAATTCTCATATGAGCGTGTTTACTTAGAATGTTGACTAAAGTCAAACTTAGGCTGAAACTTTGAAGTGAAAAACGCCAGATCGCACTAAATCAAACTAAAAACCTCGGGAGTCATGCTAACCAAGACACTAGCCTAAAATGACCCCCCCGGAGCTGATGAAATTGTCAGAATTGGATTTTGAGGTCCTCTTTCTGAAGTTTTGATTAAAAAAAATGATCGTTCAAGGTACAAAAGCTCCCAGAACACTAAAACTGGCATAAAAACAAAACGAATGACCAGGTGACCGAACAGTTAGTTTTAGGAAGTTATAAATGACTTAGGGTCACTACATGAAATCTCTAAATTACAAAGAAGAGTCATAAACATAGAAATAACATGAAGGTCATTACAACAGTGACCTTATTCAATTGCCGGTAATCGATACACATTATAAGGGAACCATATTTTTTTTCTCACAAATAAGACTAGAGTGCCCCAAGGTAAGACACTTGGCAGGATGAAAACATTATTGAGAAGATTTCGAAACTTCTCTTTGGACTCTTTTAACTCAACTGGATCCATTCCATATGGTGGAATAGAAATGGGTTGACTATTGGGAATAATATCTATTTTAAAGTCTATTTCTCTCTTTGGAGGGAATCAGGAAGATCGCCTAGAAAGACCTATGGAAACTCACTTACAATTGGAACAGACTGAATAGGTGGTGTCTGAACACTAGAGTCCTTGACTTGGACTAAGTAATAGATGCAATCCTTTGAAACTATTTTCTTGTCTTAAGGTATGAAAAAAACGACCCTTAGTCCCTGATGAACTACTCCTCCACTCTAAAACTAGCTCATTAGGAAACTGAATCTTGACTACTTGAGTTCTACAATCGACTGAGGCTTAGCAAACATGAAGCTAGTCAATACCTAAAATAACATCAAAATCCACCATGTCTAGCTCAACTAATTCAGCCAAGGTATCTATGTGATAGACAGAGACAGTACAATCATGATAGAATCTTTCTACTAGAATAGACTCACCAATAGGTGTGGAAATACTGAAGGGCTCAAGCAGTTGTTCAGGGGAAATAACGAACCTCATGGATACATAAGGAGTCAGAAAAGATAAACTTGCACCTTGATCAAGTAAGGCATAAACATCAATATAAAAGACTTTAAGATTACTAGTGACAAAATCTGGCAAGTTCTCCTTATCCTAACGACTAGCCATAGCATACAAACGGTTCGTACCTTCACTTGTTCCTAAAGTAGCTCCTCTCTAAGTAGTCATATATGTCTGAGTTGCTGAAGTAGATTGTGCGTTATTTCCCCATTACCCTGCCTCTTCTTAAGGAACGCTCTCATAAAATGACCAATGTCACCCCACTTTAAGCTGCCATTGGAGCCATCACCACATGATCCTTGATGGTTCCGACCAAACTTAGCACAAGACGGGGTTTAAGTAGCCCCTTGTGCCACACTACCCTAAGACTGAGTAGGTTGAGCTCTTAAATTCTGATTTTGGTGGTCATTCCTAATCCATGGTGCAAATGCACTAGCTGCTGATGGAGAAGGTCCATATGATCTCTACTGAAACGAAAATCAATTCCCATTTC